>JBBMKA010017023.1:0-64563 GCA_037833695.1 Sechiopsis laciniata
TATATATATATTTATATATTTTTAATATCAATTTTTTTTAAGTTTATGAGAATTTTTGAAATAAAAATGTAATAGTTTCTCTTAAAAATTAACGTCAAAGATATTTTTGAGACAATTTTTAAAATTTAATGATATATTTTAAGCTTTTTAAAGTTCATAGCCATATTTGACATAAACCCACAATTCAAGAGTATGGGTAATAATTTAGCCTTCTATAAAAGTGTAAATCTTCCCTACATTTTTTTTATACCAGTAAATATCACATAATATATTGTGTAAAATGTTTTTATTTATAAAATAAAATGGTGGTGCCACATAAGTAAAAAGATGGATCTCCAAGTTTTCCGTCACTTAAAAAAAAAAAAGACAATGGCCAATAAAAGTAACTATTCAGTGTTAGTGTATATTTAATGACGGAAAAGTAATGAGTTCCAATCCTCGGATTAATTGTTTGAATGGAAAAAAATAAAAAATAAAGCCACGAGCATTTGCTTGGCGACAAGATTGGCGTTTAACGGCTGGGGAAATGAGCCACGGCAACCAAACGGGAAACAACGATCGTTAAGATATTTATGTAATTTTCAGGCGGCGTTAATGGTTCACATAAACGGCAGCCGTTTCCGTCCACTATAATTTATATTGTGTTTAATTGCTCTTTAATACTTATTCAGATTTTTTCTCTATTTTAATTCTGGCACACGCCTGACGTCAGACCACCTTCTTTTTCTTTCTGTTCATTTTCCTCCATTTTCTTTCTTTTATTATTATGGGAACAAAATATCTTTCTCCCCCTTTCTTTTTTCTTTTTAATTTTTTTTTTTGTATTATATTGGAATTGATGTGAAAAAAGTTAAAATTAATTTTTTATATTTTTGCAATTATATATTAAGTTTTTTTTTTTTTTTTTTTTTTGTATTGGATGGAAATTAGAAGTAAATTTATAATTTAATCTATGTCATTTGAGAAAGTTAAAATTGAATAATTATAATTTTAAAAATTATATTAGAGTTTCAATACTTAATAAAATTAAAAAAACTATTATTGCCACTCGTAATAGTTGACAAATTAAGTATATATAAGTGATTATGTATATATAAAAAATGTTATCTTTTTTATTCGGTTAATAAGTTAACTCACATACATAAATTGTCCATAATTATGAAAGATAAAGAATATTTTATAGGTTTTATCAAATTATATAAATTAAATTATAATTTTTTAATTCACTCAAACTAAATTTTAGTTTTTTTTTCTAATCCTATGAGTTAATTTTCGATTTTGAAACTATAAAGACTAAATTCTAACTTTCATAAGACTATGTAGGGACTAAATTAATTCATTTATCCATTTTTATGACTGTCTAGCTCAACATTTGCAGATCACTACTATTTTTATGGATATATCAACACTATCATTTAGATATAAAAAAAATGTTGAAAATTAATTTATAAATGACTTATCAACATGAATTAAAGCCATCATCTTTTAATTTCACTAAAACCCTCTTTACCGCCCCCACTATCATTTAGATATAAAAAAAAATGTTGAAAATTAATTTATAAATGACTTGTCAACATGAATTAAAGCCATCATCTTTTAATTTCACTAAAACCCTCTTTACCGCCCCCACAAAGAATTTCATGTTTAATTTATATATTTTCAACGAAACTGAAAATTAATCCATACATTTAAATGTCGACAATAAATAAATATATTAATATTCAAAGAGCACATAAGATGATCAGAGTTTAAAAGTTATAGTAAAAATTATGGTAGTTATCTACTTATAAATTAATTTTATATAATTTTTTTTTAATATTTAAATGTTGTAGGTCAAACGATATGACCTATAACATTAATGGAAGTACGCACAAAACCCAAATATCACTAATATATATATATATATGTTTTTTTAAAAGACAATAATGGTAAATAAAGACTGACAGTAATTTTTTAAGATAATATTAGCAATAAATTAAATAGACTAATTTAACAAATAAGAACAAAATAGACCAATTTTAAGCTATATTAAAAATATAGAAAAATTACGGTGGATAGTTTAATTTCATAAAATAATTGTAGAATAATTTTGAAAATATTTGTATCCATAATTAAATATAGGGCATAATTAATATACGGTATAATTTAGGATATTAATACACTATTTTGCGTTATTAATACAATACTATGTATTATTGATACAATATTATATGTTATTAATACAATACTCTGTATTAATAAGTATTATGCATTAATAATACCGTAGGATGAATATTAATTATGTCATATATTTGACTATGATAGTTATATATATATATATATATAGTTTAATATTTGTAAATACTTTTTCAATTTATGCTATTCCTAAAAAAACCCCAAAAATATATCAATTATTTTCCATGCAAACAAACTACATGAAGTAAAGTTTCGTTGTGAACGAAAAATAAAATAATACACAATATATATAGGGAGAATGATATTTTTAATATTATCTGTATTTTTTCCTTTTGAGTTATTGTTTTTTAGTATAAATGGAGGAGGAGACACAAATCTTATACAAATGGTACTACAGATAAATATATAAGAGTTAAATATTAATTTTTAATATCAAACTTATGACTTTAGTATTGAATTGAGCTACCACCAAATAATAAAACGTGTGACCTTGAAGTTATTGTAATTAGTTTCCTACCGTCAATCATTTTCATCCAACTTCATACTCTTTTTTTTTTCTTTTTTTTTTTTTGAAATGATCCAACATCATACTTGTACAAACTACACAGCATAATTTAAATAATATTTCATCATCATTTTTCTTTATAATACATAATTTAATTAACATAATAAGTCCTTCGGTCAAATTATCATAAATTCAAAAATTTACATCATTTGTCTAAGAAAACCCACACGGTACTTATGAATTCAAATATATATCGAGTTCAATCATGATGGAAGGTAACACATTAAGATTATAAAATCAATAATTTTTTTTTTTATTATGATTATGTGATTATCAAAAGATTTGAATGCCAATACATTACTTGAGCAACTTTCTTAGTTTGAATTTTTCTCGCACAATTTTTATTGAATTAAAAAAAGTATTATACTAAATTGATATTTTTTATATATACTTTAAATTTTAATAATCTAATATTGATCCAATAACCTAAATCCTAAACTCTAAACCCTAAAAAAAGTTTATTATTTTTATAATCTAATATCGATCCAAATTTTAATTTTGATAATAGTAGCGTGTTAGTTTTTTTTTATAACAAGAATAGTTTGTTATTTTTATTTATTTATTTATTTTTAAACTATAATAGTAGTAGGTTGGTTGAATTTGTACGTGATGAGAAGAAAGGGGAAGGAGTTTTGAACAAAATTGTGGAGATTTGTTCATTATAATTTTGGGACGACCAAAAATAAAGAATGGTCAGAGAGAAAAAAATAAAATAAAATAAAAAACAAAAACATTCTGGCCGTGGTCCGATTCAACGCCGATGCAATTATTCCAAAAAAATCCCTAAAATGGTCAGCGGGCCCCACACGGACTTCAAACAGTAGTTAAATTTAGTTAAATCTAAAAAACCATAAACCAAATATACATTTCCTAAAATTTAAATTTTAAAAAAAAAAAAAAAAAAAAAACTGAAAAAGAGGAGGAGAATCTTTGAAAAACTAAATTAACACATCAAAAAATTGACCGAGAATAAGTTTTCTTAACCTTCTCATTATTGGCCACGTATCCTTGTCGCTTTCTTCCCCAAATTAACCCTACATTTTCCAATCCCAATTTTCCCCTCTTTTTAAACCTCCATATTTTCGATTCTTACACCCACTTCTGCAACAAAATTCCTTCAATCTTTTCTCTCTAATGGCGGTTTAAAAACCCTAATTCTTCTTCTTCTCAGATTTCTTTCTTCTTTCATGGAGAATTTCACCTGCAACAGTAATAAGCGAGTTCGCAACGAGTCCGACGACTCCCTCGCCGATTCGGCCGAGTCGAAGCTGAGACGACTCGACTCAACGGAATCCAGATCTCCGAAGCCATGCACGGAGGTTTTGGCGGAGTCGGAGGAGTTGCTGAACATCCTTGAAGATTCCGACGCCGTACGCGACGGACTGGAACTCGATTCGTTCATCCGAAGCTTCGAGGAGGAGATCCAAGCCCTAGCGCCGCCGAAAGTGGCGGCGGAGGATCGGAACGAGAGTCCACAGGCGGAGCTCGGATATCTTTTCGAGGCGTCGGACGATGAACTCGGGCTGCCGCCGACGGTTGGTCCGAGCGCCGACGGGAAGATCGAGGCGGTTGATTTTATGATGCCGGCTTGTTGTTCGCCTGGCGTGTTCGATTTGGATGGGAACTTAGGGTTTGAGGATGAGATACCGTGTTATGACTCGTTCGAGATCGGAACAGGCATTGGTTCCGGCGCGGTGGAGGGCGAGGAGTTTGCATTGGGCGGTTTGTTTGATTATTCCGACTTGCCGTTTCGGCCGGAGTCGTTATCGGCTCTGTAGAGACAGACGGTTTTGAATGGGGGTGGTGGTTTTTTTTTTCGTGTTTAGGGTTCGTTTGGACCCGACGTCGTTTTGAGTCTTTAGGTTGTAAATCTGAAAGGACAAACACAGATCTTAGAACAGAAATGCAGATTTTAAAATGGGGAAAAATAATTGTAGAGGTTTTTTTTCCGTGCGTTTTTTATCCTCTCTTTGTCGTCCATTTGATTTTATAAATTGGGTAGAAAATTCAACGAATTTTGAATTTATATTTTTACAATACTGGTCGAACTATTTTAATGGTGTGACCTAAAATTTTAGGTCTAGTTTTATAATTATTTTATTTTTAAAATTTAAGTTTATTATTATCCAAATTTTTTATGTTTTTTTTTTGAAAAAGTCTATAAATGCTAATCAAATTTTAAAAATAAGTTTTAGAAGTTTTTATTTTATTCAAATTTTTGTTTGATTTTTGAAAATATAGATAAAATAAGTACGAAAAAACATATATGATAAATTTAAATTTAAAAAAAAAAAAATGAAAAACAAATGATATAATGAGTTTTTTTGTTTGTTTTTTTTTTTAAGAGTGATTTTTTTATATTAAAAAATGAAAAAGTCTAGGTAAGATGATATGGTTTCAAATTATTTAATCTCTTAGACAAATACATAAATCTAAGAATGGTTAAAACTAAAATAAAGCAAGAATGGTGTAAACTAAATTAAAGCAGAAGATCAGTGTAGCCATGAGTATTTTACATGGCAGAATTGGATTAATATAAAGAATTCCGACAAGTCTTTCAGCCCTTAGAGCAAGTGGAAGATTGTTGATCATAGAAAATATGCTCAATGAACATAGTATTATTAACTCAAAGAGTCTACCGACTTGAATATTTAATCTAGATCACATATTTATACGACCCATTAAGTGGAGTGTCCTATACAAAAGTTTGTATAAGACAGAAATGATATTATATAATTCTGGTTGTTCTGTCGATTATATAATATCATTATGTCGATTTTCTAAGCCTTCAAGTTGTAAGTTATTGGGGAACATGTAATTCAAAATCGCGATCAAAAGTACCTTGTAGATATCTTAAGATTTTTTATACAACTTACAAATAAATTTTTGTCCATTTATGTATGAATTTAACGTAAAAAATGGGATGTAAATGTATTTCATACCATATCAAGTAGTTCTTGAATGTACTAGTTTTGAGATAAGTGTAAAGCTTCCATTATGTATCTTTTCATGTTTACATATGTATATTTAAATTAATTTTCTTTTTTAATTTTTGAGTTAATAAAATGTGATTCAAATTGAGTGATGTAAATATGTAAAACTTAGGGTATGATTGTTTTTTGGACATGAGAGTGGTTAATGACTATTTTTCAAAAACTCATCGTTTGTTTTTTTTTTAGTAAACAACTACTTTTTAATCCCTTTATCAAATTTCACATTAAATTTTATTAAACTTCACATTAAATTTATCACTCAACTACTATTAATCTCAATCTTCAAAGAAATAGTCGATTACTCTACTATTATTAACCTCAATCTCCAAACGAGTAGTTAACCACTTCAAACTACTATTAACCTTTCCATTCTCTTCCACTCACTCTTTTCCATTCCACTTCAAAATACTGAAATTATCTCTTTTCCCAAATAATAAAAAGTCTTATTTATTGATGTATGTTTGGCATTCCAATTTTTATCCGACTAATAATTTAATACACATTGTTAACAAACCTGACACAATGGCTGAACGCTTGCCTTAGTATGCCAAATTTCTGATCAGGCAAATTTGTATTGTCGTTATTTTTATTGCCTAATATTTTTTGTGTATAGTTTGATAATGTAAATACATAGTTGATCGTTTCCTCAATATTTTCAAATTAATTTCTTCAAAAAAAAAAAAAAAAAAAAAAATCAAATGAATCAAATATCCAATTGACACAGTGACTAAGCGGTTGTTTTAGTATAACCCATGATGTGGAGTTTGATCCTATCCTACCTATATTTCTCCAGAAATTTTCTCTGCCACGATTCGTTGTTTAAATTATGTATATTGACAGTTTGAAATAGTTATCAAAATTGACTCTGTGGCCCAATGGATAAGGCGCTGGTCTACGAAACCAGAGATTCTGGGTTCGATCCCCAGCAGAGTCGCTTAGTTTTTTAGAGGTTTATTTTTTAGTTTACATTTGTTATTTTTATTTTTATTTTTTTGAAAAGAGTTTACATTAGTTATTAACAAGGTAAGTAGTCATATTTTAGATAAGTAACAACTTCCGATATATAACGCCTTTATTAATAAATTCGAATGTTACACTCGCCATGAAAGGAGAAGGTTAGAAAATTATTTAAGAGAGTTTATATTTGAATATTCCATGAACATATGAATTTCAAATTGGCTATATATGAAAGCAAAACCAAAGTGGTTAGTGTATAAAAAGTGACCAAACTCAAGTTCCAAGAAAATGAAGCTCCTAAACATGTTTTGTTTCATGTTATTGCTTGCTTTTGAATCAAACATTATGAAGCCATGTTTAGCAGAATCAGAGCTACAACGTCCATTCTCCAAATGGCAAGTGACCATTGTGAATCAGATGGGAGGTTCAACTCTGGTGGTTCATTGCAAGTCGAAAGATGACGATTTGGGCGAGCACGTACTCGAGACCTTGGCGAAATACAGCTGGTTGTTTAAAGAAAATTTCTTAAGAACAACACTGTATTGGTGCAATTTTAGCAGCAAATATGGGCAAGTTTCTGGTGATGTTTTCTGGCCAGAGAAAGGAACTTGGCTTAGTGAACAATGTGTTCAGAATAAATGCATTTGGGCTGTTGGAGATGAAGGAATCTTTTTGCATCTTGGTCCTCTCAATGCCTTTAAATTAGTGTACACTTGGAAAAAATGATATAACTTGAACTTTGTATTACAATTAAAAAAAAAGAAGCAACTATACTATGAATTAAAAAAAATTATAATCCCTTTTCTGTGTAATATATATATATATATTGTCTTTAGTTAACAAATGCAGGTGTTATTTAGTATTTATTTGAAATCTTGGATATCAGGTGATGTTATGACAATTACTCCGCAAAGGACTCTTAATGTAATTTTTTTAGTTCAACAATATTTGGGGTCGAACTAAAAAAAATAACATTTGAAATAGGGTATTTAAACTTCTAACCTCTTGACCAATAATACATATTAATTACCTATTCTCACTTTGTCTCCCCGGCGCATTGTTGTCTCTGCCTATGTTACTTTATAATGTATTGCTTGAAATACTGATATACACAAAAAGTTGTATATTTGAATTACACCCGAAGTTCTATATTTAATTTGAAAGTTTATGATTTATAACAACCTATACCTAGTATAATAAAAGATGAGTTTGTAACTTAACATAAGATTATGCAGCTAGTGGGGCTATCCAACGCCCAACTTTTCAAGTCTAAAACTAGGATTTAATATCCTAAAAATATCTGTGGTTGTCCCGTAAAAATATTAAAACTGTATAAATTGATCCACATATTCATGGCTATTAAAAAAAATCGTAGATCAGACAAGTCTAACCCTATGAACCAAATGCTCCTCAAGATTAACACATGAGTCTCGTGAGGCAGTTCGTCGAAGGCTTGAGCTTTAAGATATGCTTCTCTCAAGGTTCCAGGTTTGAGACTTAGTTGTGACTTTCTTTTTTTTTTTAATCAAGCACGCTCGTTCCTAGGCCAAGCACCGGAGACATCAAATGAGTAATGTCACAGATGAGTCTCGAACCTGAGATCTTGAAGGGAGCATACCTTCAAAGTCCAAGTCTTTAACGCATGTGCCACTCCCTGGGAACTCTTGCTTGTGACATGAATTTGTAATTACCTCTAATTTTGTTCTCTATTCCTATGATGAATTCCACTACATCCTAAGGGCGGACAAATGGTGTCCCGAGTTTAAAGGAGCGAGGCTCCAAGTTCTCCCCAGGTTTCTGTTCTTCATCTTGTCCTTCCAAGTTTCATTGGCATTATTGAACTGTTTTTCCTTGACACTATGGCTGTTTTGCTGCATGGTTTTGAGGATTCGTCACATGGACTGCAATGGATGTTACATGAAATTAAGAAGAGCCCTTCTCTGTATAAAAGGTGAAATTTCTCTGTTACTCTCAAGAAATTATTTCAGGTGGTAAAACAATATGGCTGACTATTTTATACTATTGGATGTTAGTGAGAGAAAATAAATAATAATTAAGACTTGTGTTTTGACCATAGAATTCATAGTTATAATTTGGATGGGGTAGACATGTGTGGCAGCCATATAAAATAATTTCTCTTTTCCCTTTTGTCCAAAGTAGACTCTTCAATTGATTCTACTTGACAACCTATGGCATGACTATCCTTTTCATCTAAATAGAGTTGGAGACCCATTCAAAAATTGTGTTTTGATCATACAATAAATAGATAGAGTTTGGGAGGAGGCAGCCATATTAAATAATTTTTACCTGTCTTTTTCTTTTGAATTGGAATCTTCAATTGATTCTACTCAATGATTATGACATGGTAGTTCTTGTCATTTTGATGAGTTGAAAGACCCATTTAAAAAATGTGATTTGACCCTACAGTTAAGCTGTGTTTGGGAGGCCGTTTATGCAAACAGGAATTGGATTACTACACGTCTGGACCATCGGTTAGATAACCGGTGAGTTGGCATGTTAGTCATTGTCATCTTGATACAGTTGGAGACCCATTTGATAGAGCAAAAGCAGTGCAGGGTAAGCTCATGTGGAAAATTCAGCCCCTAAAATATAGCAATCAAAATAAAAAAGAAGACCAACTGCAGAGTAGAGATATTGGAGATTCAAGAGTGTGATATTCTTCCCTGAAAACAATGATATCCAAAGACTCTTGATTATCAATGCTTGGAAATGTGTTAAGACACCGATAATCTTAATACCAAAAATAATAAAATATACAAGAGCTAATTTAATAATAATAGATAGAAGTTACAATAACGTAGTCATTCAAGAGGATTAGTCTGTCCCAAATCTTGACCAAGACAACAATACCAAAATATGCCTCCCGTTCTAAGAACCAAATCCTCTATTTAAACAGAACACTAATAGTTGATGACCATTATACCCTTACCAATATAATACTAATATCCCAACCCCTAAGGGGCCTAACAAAATGCCAATCCAACCATGATTAAGCTGAACCTTGTTGTAAGCTGAACACAGAAGAAAATGAAGAGTTAGCCTCTTTTATAACATGAAGTACTATTCATCACATTTCATTCTATTTTTATCATTTTTCTGTGTTATGCATGCAAATTACTTCATAAAACTAAATGCAATCAACTGTTTATTAGTCGACCAAAATATGTGATCATGTATGAACCAATAAGCATAGAGTTAAAGACACGTATTCGAAAAGCTCATTGTTTTATTCACAAATAAACACAGTTGTATTTATAAACAGGAGAATCTAGGCATGCCACATAACTAGTTTATTTGTAGAGCCGATGGAAAAGCCACAAAGTACAAAGAACTTAGGCCGTGTTTGGAGAGCCATTTATGAAACGAAGGATTGAGTTTTTTTTTTGGAAACTGAAACGAAGGGTTGAGTTATTATAACCCAACCCACATTTGACTCACCTTGGTCCAAATACAATATTGTCTCTTTTCGGCTTGTATAATGGATTTCTTCCCTACTTTAACTATATCGATAGAATAAAGTTTTGGTAATCTTCAACAAAGTCTTGTAATCTACGATTGTTGGTTACTCTAGAAAAAAATTGAAAAAAATACTCACTGGTGTCGGCATTGTACATTGTCTCACAAAAAAAAAAATAAATCACAGGTATGATATATATATACCATTCATTGTCAAAGGGAGAAAATGTTTGTGTTTATAACTCCATTTGTATTAAATTGTCCAGTCTCTCTGAACCTTATGTATGAGAAAACTTTGACTATCCATTCATTTTGGTTCAGCTGATGCTATTCAATCTACTAAGATCCGTTGGATAACAATTTTGTTTTTAATTTTTTGTTTTTGAAATTTAAGTCTACAATAATTACTTCGTCATGTGTTTTTTCTTACTTGAATATCTATATCTTATCTTATGTTTTTTAAACTAAACCAAAATTAAAAAAAAAAAAAAAGAAAGTAGTTTTCAAAAGTTTGTTTTGATTTTTAAAATTTGGGTTTTTATCTTCGTCTGACCTTAACATTATAAAATTTGATCAAACTACAACTCCAAAAGATTTGAATAAAAAAATTGTTTGATCCTTGAGCCAGAACTTTCTTTCAACTTGTCCAACAACAAAGAGATAACTTGATAGGCTAAAAGCAGGTGTGATTGAAATTATGTGAACTTCTACATCCTCAACAGAGACCTCACTTAAAAAGCAGTTGTTGCCACTGACATGAAATTTTGTTATAGATATAAAAAAAAAGCCATTCAAAATGACATTAAGCCACATCGCCATTCCACTACCTATTCGAGAACACCCACGCCCATCTTAAAGCTCGAATCTGAGAGACAACAAGAAATTTTACTATTAAATTTACTCATAGATTTCAAGCATGATACCTTCAAGAGAGGAGACTCTAAAATTCTACCAACTAGACCGCTCGATGGGGACATTTCAGGACATCATTCTAAACTTTAAAATCATTAACCAAACGTCAATTTATGTGAGAGTACTATAATTATTTATTCTTCCCTAGCTGGAAGTACCTTTTTAGTTATTCTTCCTAATGTATCAAACCCAAAAGAAGCTTTCAAACAGCATTTCAACTACTTTAAGCTAAAAAGTTCACTTCAATTTGATTATTGGCAGATTCATCGCTGAACAGAAAGCAAAATTACTACAAACAAACAAACAAACAAGAGAATTACATACCCATCTGGAAAGATATCTCCCCGCACAGGAAACACACCTGAGGAATCAGATTTTAAAGTAGAAGAAATCAATTTGCTAAGCTTAGGATAGGAGAGTTCAAACAACCCGATTAATTTGACCAACCCTTGATTAATTAGTTTAAAAAATATTTTTTTACCTATAACCTAATTATATATGTATATTTATTTTATTTCATTATTATTGTTAGATTTTTTATTTTTCAATATTATTTAATATTTTTTTAAGTCTTTATAATTTAGACTTTTGAAAAAGAAAAAAAATCTATTTAAAAAATCTATAGTCATATGATGTCATATGTTTTTGTTGTTTTAATTGTTTATTTATTTTATGTTGTATAGTTGAGATCTTTTATATGAAACATAATCATGATCGTATGACTAATTTGATAAAATATAATTACATTTATAATGTATTGATGAATTCAATGCCTCGACCAAACTCAACCCAAAAATATAATAGTTGAGTTGGGATGTCTCTTTAATTGGGTTGGATTGAAAATCTCCTTCAATCCAAACCCATATATACCCCTAATTCATGGAGTAAAGTCAAGTTTGTGAACAAATCAACGTATTAGGGAGTAAACGAAAAAGTCCAAAATGGGAAGGATATTGGAAGTTTACTTGAAAATGCGATGGAAAATATCCGTGAAAAGGGATGTGATTTTTCTTTAAGAATAATAAATCTAGGAAATTTACTCTCAACAACACATTTTATCTTGTATTATATTTGTAACACAATTTCTAAAATAATTCATCTATAACACATTAATTCATATTAGTGATAGAATGAGTTTGTGATCTATTGAATTCTATCAATGATAGAACTCTATCACTTATTCAATTCTATCATTGATTGAATTCTATTACTGGTTGAACTCAGTTCAATTATTAATTGAATTCTATTAGTGATAAAACTCAATTTGAATTTTATGCTACAAATGAATTAATTTTGATTTTGTGTTATAGATGGTAATATTTTGTAATTTTTTTATTATATATGCAAAATTCTTATAAATCTATGGACGTCTTCAAAAAAAAAAAAAAAAAAGAAACTATGGATACCAACATTTAAAATAAATAAACTATAGCAAACAACTAATGATTCTAACTTCAATAAAATTAAAATGTAAGCTAAATTAATTAGTTTAAGAAAGTGGAATTGATTGAATACAATTAGATTTAAAGAAGGGGAGGGTGCTTCAACACAAAAATCAACACTACACTATCCCATTATACCATAATTATACCATAATGCCCCTACAATATTACTGTCTAATTTAGTTCAACTAAAAAAAAAAAAATAATAATAATCATAACAAATAATTTGCATTTCCCTTCACCAAAAAAGAAAAAGAAAAAACATTTGCGATGGTGAATCGGAAACGGGGTAACCGGCAACCGCCCAGATGTATACATTTCGGTCATCTTTCCGGTTAGGTAAATCTAATCGCCAGTCGTACCAGGAAGGAGACCAGATTAATTCTTCCCTTCCATTTCTACTCCATGTGATTGTACTAATCTCTTCTTCCATCGATTTCACATTCTAAGTTCAAACCGACATCAAAGATCAGCTGAAACTCGTCAATTCTCTCCCTTGGATCAGAGTATAATCGGCCATCGGCGTTGAATGGCTCCGATCTTTGAGTATTTCGTGGTTTGTGGGATCGGGCCGGAGATTCGGACTTTAGATGGAAACAAGGGATTCCATGGATTCAGTTACTTGTATCTACCGTCTCTTCTCGATCAGTATCCTCCTTCCAATCATTCGCTTTATCCTCCTCCACCGCCGCAGCTCCCAACGGTCAGTTTTAATGTAGCAAAGTCTATTCAATTTCAGGCATTTTTTTTCTGTTTTTATAGTTTTGAGGTGGCGGATTTGTCTATTGCTTGATTTACTTGTTATGTGGATTGCATTTGCAGTGTGTTCTACCAGCTGGGGTCGAGTTCTTTTCGACGGGCTTTGATTCTGCTGACGCCTCCACTTTTCCGCGGAGTTATCCGATCGTTTTGACCGGTATGTCCGCTGATTCACTTGAATTTGTTTCAGCATTCGTAATTCGAAGAAACTTCATCGAGTGGCCTAATGGTCAAAAGGGCATGGGTAACTTACAGGTGATGGCCACCTACCTATCTTCGGGTTTACTTGACATCCAAATATTGTAGGGTTACACATTATGTACCGTCACAATAGTCGAAGCGTGCTTAAGCTGGCCCTATATTCATGGATATGAAAAAAAATGCATTCTTAATTTGAAGATGATTGGGCTTGGCAATGTGGATGTGTGTTCTGTTTTTATGGAATGTAGTTAATTAAGTTAGGGATATGTGTAGTTTTGCTCACTTCGACTGTGGTAATTCTTATGCAGAGGGCGACGGGTCAAAGATTTATGTAAGTTGCATTGCTTTTAGGGACCCTGTTAGTGAGGACATTGCTGAAGCTTACCGCATTCCGCCAAATTCGTATGCGGATAAATGTATCTGTGTTGTTTCGCGTTCACCCAGTTTCAGTGTCCTTAAAGATGCGCTGGAGGAAGTATTTGCCTTGTGCTTCTCCAGCAGTGGAAGTAGGTCAGTACATAGTTAGATTACTCTCTCTGTTACACTTTATTTATTAATATGGCAGCAGATTCTGATACCAAATTGTGAATTATAAAGCTGATTTTATAGACCCAACTGCTAAGGTTATCATTAAATTTTATTCAACGGGCATTAACCAAAAAAGATTCATCCCTACAAAAATCAATTGGTCTAAGAATTTGAATTTTAGGGGAAAATTTTGTCCCTTCGGTATTAATACTCTCAGCTATCCAACATTTCAGCAAGCCTCTGTGGGATATCATAGCATACATGGTCTCCAATGTACCCGTGCCTACTCCTGGGAAAGATCGGATTTTGTTTGGCATTGAGAATTGCCTTCTTTCTGTTCAGGCTCCACCAAGGGAGGGGCTTCCCCAGGCTGATGTATGCTTTTTTAGTAAAATATTTTTTGCAAGTAGGCTGAGTGCTGATGTGTCCGCAGTCAGTGTTATTCAGAAGTGAAATGTTGATTTATCTTTTCATCTAACGACTGTCCTCTTGACAAGGAGTGCAGATTTCGTTTCAGCCACTTATGCAGTGCTTGGATTTGGAAAATGTAATCAAACTTTTCACTGCTGTCTTGCTGGAAAGGAGGATTCTTATTCGATCAAACAAGTATCTCTCTGAATCTATAGACTTCTAGAAGTGATATTTGTCATTACTCAATTATCTTATTCGTTTGTTTGATGAATAAATAATATATTTTTATTATTAAAAATGTAAGTTCTTTTATGTTTACTGAAATTCTCGTTTGAGTGTTTAAAATGCAAGAACGTCACTCTATGATTAAACCAAATAAGTTACAATTCAGGGTTTCTTGTTTTCTTAAGGAACAAATGTTTTTTTGTTGGCCTTGTTTCCCCTAGTCCCTTCTCTCCTACCACTAGTAAGTTCTCGTGCAATGATTTGGTCTGGTCATTTTGACTGAATCACTTACTATATGTCATATGTACTCTTGTATGATTAGTAAGTTTGAAGTTTGATAGTTTTCATTTTTTAGTATGTGCTAACGTGCTTTCCTTCACTTTTTTTTTCTTCGTCCAGGTATACTATTTTAACTCTCGCATCAGAAGCCATTTGCCATTTAATTTATCCACTTAGATGGCAGGTCAGTTACCTTGTTTACAATTTTATTTTTTGAGTTTTTAAACATAAAATAATTTTTCCCTTTTTTTTTGTTTGTATTCGTGCTCTTTTTTTAAATATGATAGATGACTTTTCATAATTAGTAATTTTTGGCATGGTATTAGGTAGTGGTTTTTGTGCATATTTTGTTGCTTCTTTATTATAGACTCTAACCCAAGCTTTCTATGTTGTCCTGAAGCATGTCTACATTCCGTTACTCTTTTTCAGTGGAGTAGACTATATTGATGCTCCCACGCCATATATGATGGGTCTTCATTCAGGTGTTGATACATCCTATCTAGCAATGGATGGTGTAAGTAATTTCTTTTACATTCAAATATTTATTTTTTAAAATGACTAAATTTCATGAGAAAGAGTATTTATCATAGGCTTTATTAAAATGGTATGCCCCGATTGACATTTCTGGTCTCTTGGTTCCCAAATTTGTGTGTAATATATTAAGATATTATGTCAGGGCTTAAGAACATTTCTGATATTTTAAATACTATGTAAAAGGAGGTCAGTGCCTGATATGTTTGTCGTTATACCATGTATAATAATAACAACACAAGATGTTGTACATGGTATAACGACAAACATATCAGGCACTGACCTCCTTTGACATAGTATTTAAAATATCAGAAATGTTCTTAAGGACATAATATCTTAATATATTACACACAAATTTAGGAAAGATAATTCCTGTCATCCAGAGCTTTCAAGAGTTCACTTCAATCAAAAGTAATCACAAACGGTTTTCAATAACAAGATGCCACCAGTTGGTTTACAGAAATGTGGCAAGAGCCACTTAGGCTCTAGAATTGTGGGTTTGGAGCTTCCTGAATACTATTACTTCTATTGTATACGTTGCATTTTTCCCCCTTCAGATATTTTTATTTGAGCTGAAGCATAGATCATTTTATGGATTCTTGATGTTCCTATTGGCTATTACGGAGTTTTCTAGTGAATTATATAAACTAATGCTTACTGTTTGCTTATTTTGAAACCTAGGTTGTTGTAGTGGACCTTGAGTATAATTGTATCACAACAACTGAGGAAATACCACCTATTCCAGAACCAGAACTAGGATTTTTGCGTGGTGAGCTAATGAAGTTATTGTATCCAAATGTTGTCAGCATAGATCAATTGAGGTCTGATTTGCGTAGCTCATCTGAGCAGTACCCTAGAAGTAGCTGCAAGCCTTGGGGAGAAGATCAAGACCTTCAGCTTAGGTGATAATTGAGTGTCAAAACTTATAATTTTAAAGTATTTTAAGCTTTCCGGCTGATTTTTTTCGTTTTTTCTTTCTTAAAAAGTTAACTTGCATTTGAACAACTTCTATGTAACTTTTCACATACTTGTTCTTAATATTTATATATTCTCTTCTATAATAGTTACCTTTGTAGTATACATCTTAGGTTTTTGGCTTTTATAATTGTTGTGAAAAACCTTTGATACTTGTTTGAGACTCAGGATCCTTTAGTTTTACTTTTGTAGTTTTCTTAATTATGGAACTCAATAACAAAACTGGAAAGCTTTCCTATACCGTTCTTTGTTTAGTAAGGGGGTTCTCTTTTCGCCCTTGCCTTTAGGCTGTATTTTTGTTTTGCACATCTTGTTTCTTATAAAAGAAGTATCAAGACTCTGTTACAAGTATGACATATGTTTATCAATAGATTCTTTGCTCCATCTCAACATTTTAACAAGTTTTTAATTGTTTAGCTTAGGACTGATAGTTCCTTTTCTAATTTTAAGTTATTTTCTTAAACTGTGGTAAAAAGCCAGTTTCACTAAGTAGAAGTTATGATTTGTGTGCAACTTTTCTTCGTTATGCAATATTGGAGATCTGAAACAATCGATGGTTTACTCTTTAAGATCCATCACTTGAATTCATTCTGCATGGTTGCGAATTGTTATCTTCTGTCTCATTGATTTGACTATCATCATATGTATGAATGTACTAATATATGGACCTGAAGATTATGTATGATAGTGGCATTTCATTCTTGCCATATGTGCTTCTGATGTAGTCAATATGCAATGTATAATGACTATTATGTGCTTGTATGATACGTCAGTCTGGATCTCTATGATAGCGCAAGGAATTTTTTAGGGCATACGCACATTAAGTACAATTTTATCTCAAGCACGATTGCTAAATTTATCATGGTCTGTGAGATTTGACTGCATGAATAGAACTTGAGTATGATAATATTTTTCCATCCTTCATGCAGGTTGATATTTTTAAAATTCTTTGCATCACTCTTAAGTGGCTATCGCAATTTTATAGTATGTATTTTGCTCTCTACCCCCTCCACATACGCACAAACACTCACACACACAAACATATACACAATCTTAATAGAGAGTCTAGCATCCTAATTTACTATGATTCTCCTTTGATGAAAATTGTTAACCAGGAAACTAGTGCGAATGATGTCTTCAATACACAAGCATTCTTGAAGAAACGTTCACGATCAACTAATCAACCAGAAGATCCCATGGTGAGCCATATAATTAATCCTTAGCACATTATTCTGTGTACTGATCTTTTGGATTATCAATGAAACTGATCTATCTTCATTTTGATAGTTCATGTGCTTTCCTGAAAAATTTTCCTTATATATGGCTTCATCAATTACACCCCTAATACTTTTGTTGCGTTTCCAGATAACTCAGTTCCTGGAGTCCCATGGGTTCTTAGACTATCTAGAGAGATGCATAGGTTCTGATGAAAATAATAACAATATTCTTGATAAGTTACAAGATGCAATTGGGAGGGGTCAAAATCCTCTTTCAATTCTTCCGTCCCCATCGGTTGAACCTGAGATCATAACAATATCTGACCCTGATATGGGAACATCAGGTAAAGACTAACAAATTCAAATTGAAGGGTGTGTCGCTTAGTTTCTGAACGGGCACTAAAGTAATCTTAAAAATTTTATAGGTGCTCAAACATCCCTCATTTTTCTTTGCAGGTTCTGGTGCCAAGTACACTTACGATAGATTTCCTTCAAACATCAGAACTGAGGAGCAGGAAGAAAAAAGAAAGCAAATTCTAGCAGCAGCGAGTGGTGCTTTTGAATACTCAGGAAAGCAGAATCCAAAGTATGATTTTCCATTCAAAATCTTGTAACTTTTCTGTAGAGCTATGAATTGGTTGTCAAACTTGTTCATTGACATTTAATCTTTCTTTCCGCTATCAGTTCACATTCCATGCTGATGGGCAAGGATTCAAAAGCAGAAAGCCTCAGTCCAATGGAGAGGGCTGTAAGTTCCTTTCAATATTTCACTCTTGAACTCTTAAATTTAATTTGAGGCTTGTTCCGGAATTTACGACGTAATTAACTCAGGCTGAAAGAGAGCGCATGGTTTTGGACATACAAGTCAAACTACAGGTTCATTATTTTCACTTATCATTGCCATATTTTCTTCTAAGCTCATGCAGTCACCTTTGGAGTTGTAACTCTTTCCTTTCATTATCAACGAAATTGTTTCTTATTCAGAAAATATATCTTCTTCTATGTATGTTTTTGTTCAAGTCATAGAAGGTATTGACTTCAGGCTTTTGCGTTAGTTAACGATTTCTTGTTGATTAATTAGGGTCTCTGGCTACGTCTTCTGAAACTGGGTGCAACTGATGATCCTCTTTCTTCTTTTGAATACGGCACTATTCTTGGTAACTTGTTTTAAAGGCTTAGTTTTTTTGTTGCAAACATGTTTATTTTTTAATTAAAAAAATTACATGATCTTCTCTTTGCAGCTTTGATTGAATCTGATGCAGAGGGAATTGGTGGCAGTGGGTTTGTTGAGTGTATTAGAGAGCACATAAATACAGTAAGTAGCTCGTGGGATTGATAAGAGTTGCTCATTCACGCTCAAAGTCCCATTTTGTGACATCTATTTCCATTCACATTATCATTACCTTTTCTATTTTTCTTTCCAAAAATTTAGATCTCCAATTCACGTCATATTTGTTAATGCAAAGTTTCAGAAAATAAACAATTTAAGAAAAGAATAAAGCAAAACAATGAGAATATGATAATTCCAATCTAAAACCTACATGGAAAGGTTTGAAGGAAGGAAGTTATATCATAAAGAAATGCCGTGGCCTTTGTTTCCTTTCGATTGTAGTTCAGTTAGTATGAAGACATTGACAGGTTCATTATCTCAAGATGGCATTGGGTTAACTTTGATTGGTTTTGTGTTTTCAGGGATGGCTTTGTCAGTTAACCGATGAACAATTTATTGCTGTGAAAGAATTGGTATGTAATTTATTGTCTGAATTAATTGGATGCAACTTGACATGTTTATAGTAACGAGCTTCATGCTTATGATTTTTTTAATCAAATCAATTTATTATCTATTATATTTATGGTGATTTATTCTTTATTATTAAAATGAGCAAAATTAATCTCAGCAATTTAGTTTGTTTACTTTATATTGTGTACTTTTTTTTATTATTATTTTCTAAATAAAAGGAGGAGTTGAAGTTGTTAGGGATGAGTTTAATTTTTCTTCTATTTCCTCGCCACTGTATTAGAGATGTAAATCCTCATCTTCCTTTGAAAGAAATTTTGCTCTGAACCCTGATTGTTTAGAAACTCATTACTCCTACCTTCTTTACAATCCATCCTGCCAACGCTATCCTTCTCCCTCGCCTCATTCCTTTGATTTTATCTCCAACTCTCACTCACTATTCGATGGGCTTGTTGTCCATCAAGTTTTACCAGCTACCACTCTTCCCCCAAAAAATCCTGATCCTCCCTCTCTTCTTGAGTCAGATATGGAAGATGGCATAAGTGTTAGTAGTATTGACACACTATCTAATCATTTGAAAGAAATTATTTCTCAGGATGAGGATGAGTTTATCTCTCCTTCTGATTTAGTTGAACTTGCATTGTCCTCTCCGTTGCCCCCTCTGAAGATCATCAATGTGCTCCTTTTGAAATTCCAGAAAAGTTTGCCAATATTATTTCTACTTGTGGTCTTCAACTAAAGGAATGTCGTGGATCAGAAGTTTGCTCGGCCATATGAGCTTCTAGTTTTTGCTCGGATTTTTAGATTGCTCGGATTGTTGCAGTTTCAGAATTGCCTATTGTAGTTTGCCTCTTTTGTTTGGATTCTTGTGACTCACTTTACGTGGCAACTTTACTGTTTAGCCCTCGGTCATCTGCTTCCTTAATTTATCTTGGCTTTGTTGTTCGTAGATGTGATGCATCCTTGAAGTTGTAGCTCGAAGAATTTTGGATGAGTGTCATTTTTGCCATGCTTGGCTCATTGCTTTTGTTGTCTTATTTGTTGGAGATATTAGTTTCTAGTTAATTTTTTTGCTTTTTTTTTTTTTATCTTTATTGTTCTGATTCCTTCTTTTGTATCATTTTGTTTCTTTCCCTCTTTTGAGGTTTGTATTTGAAGTTTTTGCTTCATTTTCATTTTCTTAATGAAATCTTGTTTCTTGTTTAAAGTTTTTTTTTCTTCTTCTAAATACTAGAAACAAAATGATTTGTCGACTCAATAATTTGGTGGGGGTTTTACTTTAATTTTTTATTGGAAGGCAGTAGCAACATTTTATTAAAGGTTTTGTTATCAATTTTGTATACATAATTCTAAAGAAAATAATCTAGATTCTCTATCACAAAACTCTTTCTACAAGAGCCCTATATGACACCTTCCCTCCCCCTCAATGGTGAAGGAGGCTCACTGACATGACCATCCCGATGCCTCCTCCTTTCTTCTTTCATCTCCTCTTCTCGACGAAAAACTTAAAATGTTCTTATGGATTTGTCTTGAGAAACTTGGACAACGTATGCTTCTTTTGGTGCTTCCGGCAAGTCTTCGAAAGAACCACAAAAGAGCTGTTCTCGAGCACACATGACTTTTTTTCGTTTGATGGTTTGCGCTCTCGACTGCTGTTCAACAGACCCATCTGAGAGCGACAACATAGTTGGTCTCCTTTGGCTATTGGTTATTAGAGTCTGCAAGACTTTTCTCTCTCAATGGTTACCAGATCTGAAGGTCCTCAGCTGTTAGATCTCTAACCACGGATCTGAGCTACTACTTCATATTAGTGACAATGGCAATTTTTCTTGAAAAAGCCAACGTATTGAACCCTAACCCTTTTTTACCGGTTCGGTATGTGCCGAATCAGATTGGCCCATCAAACCGATTCAGTTAACACAAACTTATTCGATTTTTTTTACAGGGTATCTATTGTCCATTTTTGTTTTGCTTGTACTTCTTGTGGTGGTAGGGTACTTTTGTTGTTGTTTTGACTTCAATGATGGTTGGTTGTCGAACTCATGAAGTGTGCGATGAAAATCATGTGAGCAATAACTGTTTTACCTCTGTCTTGTCAGTTGTGAACGTTATGTTTATGTTTTTGTGTGCGATCATAGACAATTTTTCCTTAACATAGATGTAGACCGATTGTCGAACATGAATCTCGGATCGTGTGCATGAAACCGTGTGTGGCCACTGATTAGGCACACCTTTTCCTGACGACTCTCTCCATCTTAACACTTTATCAATGAAAATGTTTTTATTTAAAAAAAAAAGTAACATTTTATTAAGCAGTCATTAGAAGATACAAAAAAAGCCGAGGGAAAATCTGTCTAAAAAGTGGATGTTACAAAAAAAATTGGCTCAACAAAGAACTAAATGAAAATATTCTAATCAGAAACCAGAAAAGAACCATAGTTGTAATAGTTTGTTTTGGGTTTCAATTTCAATTTGTTGTCAATTTTGGGGTTCTTTTTTCTGCAAATAAAAAATTACTGTTCACGTATTACATTTATTGTATTTTCTTTTCGTGTTGTAGAGCTGAATAAAAGTATGGAATTTTCCTCTTTTCTAGTAACTCATTTTTAATGTTCAAAATTGAATTTTGTTTTCTGCTCAGCTAAAAACAGCAATCAGTCGAGCAACTTCACGAAATGATATATTGACAATTAGGGAAGCCCTTGAAGTGTCGGGTGAAATGTACAAGAAAGACCCTAATAATGTTCCTGATTACATTCAACGACATCTTATTTCTCTATCTATATGGGAGGAGTTAAGGTAAGATTTATGACTTGTTCGGGTGGTTTTCTTTTTTCTCCTTATTTTAGCTTTCAAGTTTTCTAACATTTCTCATCGCATTTTTTTAATGAGTTTCTTCTTTTAAGTTGATGTTCATTTATTTATTTATGGTTGAAATTAAGGTCAAAGTTATGAAATTAGATTCTCCTATTTTGTTTCCTAGAATTTAGGAGTTTGTTTAGAGTTCTCACCTATGCTTTCTTGTGTATAAATATTGAGTTGTATGAGTATCATGAGTTTGTTATAATATGAAGTATTAGAAATCTTCATTTATCAACAATGACATTGTAATCCATATGTTGGGCTGAAGAAAAACGTGAAATTACATTGGATTAATGTTGGAATCATCTGGAATTTTATTCTGGCATTGTAGATCTTTGATTATCTTCTGATTTTTCAGTTTCATGCCAGTATTCGGCTTATTTATTCAAGAATTGGTCATTTCTACCATGAAATATTTTATTTTTTTTGGGACTTTTTTGTGTTCAATTTTGATATTTGTTTTTCTGCAGGTTTTGGGAGGGTTATTTTGATTATTTGATGGAACGGTCTTCAAATAAGTAAGAATTACATGGTTTATGCAAGAAAGAGCTGAAATAGTTATTACTTTACACTTATTATTTTATTTGCCATTCTCTGTTTTTTTTTTGTTCTGTCGATGCTCTGTATAATGTTTTGGGCTAGGGGCATTTTTAATCTTCTAAGGTTTAATCAACGGTTCCATTCCTCGAACTTTATCAAATACTTTAAGTGGTTTTAGCTATATCTTTTAAGATGACTTCATATAGTTTCCAACTTGCCACATCAAAGGTTACTATGTTTACTAGCCAACTGCCAGATTCCTTGGTATCTCCAGCTCCTTTAAACTGCATTCCTTCAGAGACGTTATTTCAATTTTCTCAACTTCTCATACACTTTAGTCCCAGGCTGTACATACTCGTACTCTTTGTTCTTCCTTTATCCATTGGTCTTCTCGCAGGACCATCTACTGACATTGATCACCTATGTGGCATCTCCCTTTTCATTTCTCACCATGGTTCCTCCAAGCATCTATGGGCATTGGTCGCCAGTACCGACCTACCATGTCCCAGACCTTCTTTTTACTTCTTTCATGTAGATTTTTGTAGACATTTTTCATGTAGATTTAATGGTTCTTATTCTACGTTATTTTGAATGCAGATCCGCCAATTATGCATCTCAGGTTTCTGCACAGCTTATTGTTATGGCATCGCACATGGTACTTTTCATACACACTCACAAAAAACTGCCTGCTTGTGTGTTAGTGAACCCTTAATAAATAAATAATATAATAACCCTTAATTTTGTTTGAAAGGCTGGGCTTGGCCTTCCTGACACTGATGCTTGGTACATGATTGAGACAATTGCGGAGAAAAACAGCATTGGATACAAGCAACTTGTAAGTCAATATCATTTTATCTGATTCATTATTATCTGCAAATGCATTCCATATCAGCCACAACATACATTAAATGCTTGCTTCATCTCAATTAAAAAAGTTGGTTGGTTGGTTATCATTATTTTTTACGGGTGTCATTCTGGATCCTATTAATTGCATCATAATGTCGCATGTCGGCTGCAATTTGGCAAATGTTAAACTTGAATTAGGTTTAACAGTTGCATTGTCATAACGTTTCCCTGCTTAAATGATTTTCAGATAAAGCTCCGAGGTTTCTTGTCTCATATCCAGCAGCTACGCATTAGTTATTGGGGACTCTCTTCTGTTAAGTCTCAATCCATATCTCATGCATTGTCATCTCCACGTCCCAAAGATGGATCTGATCAAAACCAGCAACCTGCAGAGGCTTCTGTTGTTGGAAGAAGCTGGGTTCAGAGCATGTTCAGCAGGGAAACATCTGCAAGGATTAACTATTTGGGTCGTAGTGGACGTTGGTCTTCTGATGGTAGGTGCTTCATATGTAGCTTTTATCAATCTTGTGTGGATTAATATTAGCAGTACTATCAAAGAGTTTGTGTTGTTTATTTGTCCTTTTTGAGTTCAGCCACAAGTGAGAGTGTTTCTCCTCAAAGACAAGATTTACCCTCAGCTGGGCAGAAAAAAGTTCAAAGTAATATTCGCGTTCTTAGGGGTCATAGTGGAGCTGTGACAGCACTTCATTGTGTTACAAAAAGAGAGGTGTGGGACTTGGTGGGAGACCGCGAGGATGCAGGTTTCTTCATTAGTGGAAGCACGGACTGCTTGGTAAAATCTTGCATATCTCATTTTTTTTCATCTTTGAGAGAACCATTTGGACTAGAGATTTGTATGGTATATGGATTATGAAGTGTTGAATTATATTGTGTAAAATTGCTTAGGTCAAAATCTGGGATCCAAGTTTTCGTGGTTCTGAACTGCGAGCAACTTTAAAGGGTCACACAGGGTATTTCTTCTAACTTCTTAAATTTTCATTCTGAATGATCAGTTTGATTTACTCTCTTTTCTTCTATACATGTCCATTTCTACGTTCGTAGTTGTTTTTTGTCCTTATTCCATTTGATCTCATAAGTTGTTTGAGAAACTCCAAGTTTCATCTTTTTATTCTTTGTTTTAAGTTGTACCTATATAAAGCCCTCTCTGTACCCTTTTTTTTGCAAGGATAGTCCTATTCGTGCTATTAATTCCGATCGAGGAAAAATAGTTTCTGGGTCTGATGATCAGTCCGTTATCGTATGGGATAAGCAAACAACCCAGCTTCTAGAAGAGCTGAAAAGCCACGATGCTCAGGTTTGTTTATTTTCATGAAACGTTGGTTTTCACAAGACTTAAGATAGGAGCTTTAAAGATACTAAATTAACTTGTCTAGTTAGGTTTTACTGACGTTGTTGAGTTCAGTAGAAGTCCAGCACCGTAACCTTGTGCAATAGTCTCGTTTCTTAAGATACTTTAACATGGTAATGGATAATAAATGCCGTTCACTTACCTATAACAGCACTTGTCATCACCATTTTTTCAAGTAAATTTTACTTTTCAAAATGTTCTGCATTTCAATTTCTCTGAACCGTTTTCGTCCCTTTTTTTTTTTTTTTTTTAATCTGAACCGCTTCTAACCTTTCATTAGATAACGATGGCTCTTGAGAACTGGTTGTCATTTGTATGAGGTGATGTTTTGAGCAACAATGTGATATACGTGTAGGGATTACAGAGAGTAGACAGAGACCGGATGAGGGAGGGTTTAAAATGCAAGGGTCGAGGAGGGGAAATCTGGGGAACCAGTTTTTCCTGGTATCCATCTCGTTTAAACTATAGTCACCGTTGTTTGGAGAGAAGGACTTGATTTTTAAGCATAAGGGTGATAGACAAAATAAATCTGTTAGTAGATATAATTAAATTTATCCCAATCCATTAGCTTAGGCTTTTGAATTGATTGGTGGTTTAACATAATTCAACATGGTATCAGAGCAGGAGGTCTTTAGTTCAAACTCCTGTCGAGTGATTTCATCCCCACTTAAAATTAAATTCCACTTGTAGGGCATTTCTCAAATTTCAAAACCCACAAGTGAGGGAGAGTGTTAGTTGATATAATTAAATTTACCTCAATCCATCAGCTTAGGCTTTTGGATTGATTGGTGGTTTAACATAATTGAACATCAACTATACCTCATCATTCCTAAATCGCCAAAACTATAAATGTTAATTGATTTATAAATGAATATTAATCAAATTTCTTATAGTAAAAGATCACTAAAATGTAACAATGAAATATTTAAATAATTTATTTTGTGAAGACCAGTATTATTAACTAAATGGAGTTTCCAATGCCTGGACGTGTCGTTTGTTGATCTCTGCAGGTCAGTTGTGTGCGTATGCTATCAGGTGAACGTGTCCTTTCTGCTTCCCATGATGGAAGTGTGAAGATGTGGGATGTTAGAACCGATACTTGTGTAGCAACTGTTGGTCGTTGCTCTAGTGCAGTTCTATGCATGGAATATGATGATTCTACAGGAATACTGGCTGCTGCTGGTAGAGATACGTATGTTAATTCACTGAAATTATGTGTTTTGTGTATGTTGAATTTGGTGGTAGAGACGTTGTTAATTGTTTGAAATTAGATATGTTCTATACCAGCTAATTCTTAAAAGTATACGATCACTAACTTGTTATCTATGTACCGGATACTCACATTACAGAGTAGCAAATATCTGGGACATCCGTGCTGGCCGGCAAATGCACAAGCTTCTAGGACATACGAAATGGATACGGTTAGTGGTGTAACCCTTAGTAGTTGATTTTATTTCTTTGATAAAAGATATCAATACACCCTTAAGGAGCCAACATTTATAGGTTCAAAATGTGGGAAGCCGGTTTACATACTCCAATTACCATCCCACCGGCTAAATGCATCGTAAAAAAACAAGGCCTAAATATTAACTGGCCAAAAATAAATAAAGAATAAATAAAACACTTAAACCTGAGGTTAAAATCAATGCGAGCACTTCAGACAAAGAGGGCAAATGTCTTCAGCTACACCCTAGCGTAGTTGTTTCTTGGCTTCCATATTTTTCTGTGTTTTAATATTTCGGTAAAATTAATGCATATATGGCATCCATGCAGCTCAATAAGAATGGTAGGAGACACCATAGTTACTGGCAGTGATGATTGGACCGCTAGATTGTGGTCTGTTTCTCGAGGAACATGTGATGCTGTTCTAGCATGCCATGCTGGCCCAATATTGGCCGTCGAGTATTCTACATTCGATAAAGGAATAATAACTGGTATTAAACTTACCTTCTTCAGGTTACTAATGAAGTTATGGAAAATGGAAGTAAAAAAAAATGAAATAATGGCTATTTGTTTTCCTTTCAGGTTCAACTGATGGGCTTCTCCGTTTTTGGGAAAATGAGGATGGTAAATTATCTATAAAATTTTGAAGCTATTGATGGTGATGTCTTTTTACTTATTTAACTTACCCCGACATCATCAAGTGCAATTATCGCTTTCGGTTACTCGCATTGGAACTTTTTCATTTTCTTGCTCATGTGAGACTGATGCAAATTTTTCTGGTTGGACATGTAGGAGGTATTAGATGTGTGAAGAATGTCACTATTCATAGTGCTGCCATACTGTCCATCAGTGCTGGGGAACATTGGTTGGGAATTGGTGCGGCAGATAACTCTATGTCTCTCTTTCATCGGCCGCAAGAGAGACTCGGTGGCTTCCCTAACACTGGTGCAAAAATGGCTGGGTGGCAACTATACAGAACCCCACAAAAGACTGCAGCTATGGTATGAAGTTCTCTCTTTTCGAGTTCTTGGACTCTTGTGACAACCTTTTTGCTTTATTTATAAATGCATCAGTTATGTTGTAAGCTATCCTGAGGAAACGACTTCTACCGTCTCATTTAAGGCATAAATTTAGGCCAAAAGGAGCATAGCTCCAGTGACATCATGTACGACCTAGTACCTAAGAGGTTACAGGCTTGAAACCTCTCATCCCAAATGTAATTGAATTAAAAAAAAATGCATAAATCTAGAAAACAGAAGAAAATCAGTAGTTTCCTCGTGACTTTCTTTACCCAGGTGAATGAAGACAAAGCTAAAGAACTACATGCAATATTCATACGATAAGAATGTCGGGTTGAATGCATGAATGTAATGAGTGTTTGGTAGCCTCATCTTAGAGAGTTTCTGTATGCCTAGAATCCTATATAACTTATCATCTAGATTAGACCAATCTTTCCTTGTCCACATAGATCTTACTTTCCTAGTTCCTCTTAATTTTGATAAAGTTCGTTTGAATTCATCTATTCTATGTGCATCCAGGTACGATGCGCAGCTTCGGACCTCGAAAGGAAAAGAATATGCACCGGTGGTCGTAATGGCCTTCTGAGGCTCTGGGAAGCAACAATCAACATCTGATGCAACATTATCATTGTGAGTTCAAATGCTATGCTAATATGTTCTGTATATTTCATTCTTTTGCATTATTTAAAAAACTTACAAAAACCTGTGGGGGTTTATGCCATTTGTTTGGTACTCTGCTCCTTTTAGTTGGCTTCATCAATGCATGTGAAAATGTGAATCAAAGATTTGGGTAGCTTCAGTTAAGAAGTGGACTTGGTTGATGTAATATTTCAGCAGTGAAATGTACAGAAAAGTGAGGACTCATCATATAATAAGACATTGAAGCTACCCTCATGGGAATGGACTGGCCAATGCCAAGCCCCAACATTCACTGAATTTTCTGTGCTTTTTGGGGTGGTAAATTGTTAAGTGATTGGTTGTATTAGCTTATCCAAGTTTTGGGTACCATTTGGATTAAATTAAGATTTTTTTTTTGATAAATGTATACTTTGCCTGCAATTTGGAATATAGCACAAGTTGTAAGCGAGTTAGTTTGACTCTTAATTAGAGGTTATATTTGATGTCAAGTATATGTTTAGAAAAATTGAAGTTTTGACTATTAAGTATTTGGAATGGACTTATTATTGATGCATTCATTTTTTTAATTTTAGTACCATATGCCAAAACCATGACCAAGAACCAAAGCTAAAATTGGTCATGTTATCGTTTGTCTTGAAATTTGTAGATATTCGAAAGCATCAAAAAATAATAAACAAAATTAACTGGTGGAGTTCACTATAAAACTAAAAATAAAAAGATGACAATTGTTCAATTTTTAAATATATTTTCAAATTACGCGCGTCTCAACAAAATTATCGTTTGTTTTAAAAAATTTCTTGAACACTGAAAAGGAAAAAACTAAAAATACAATATACTTTTAAATATTACATCAAATATATAGGTAAGTGGATTCTATTCTTCAATTTTTAAAGAAAATAGAAAGATGTCTTGGCGCTTAAACAAAAATAAAACCGAATAAGTTTTTAAGTTGGAGAATTATTGAATGAGGTTGACACAATATAATACTTTTTTTTTTGTATTTTTGTAATTGTTCGAGTTAACTTACGAGCAATTCAACTATTCTCACGAAATATATCGTCCGACGCTATAATATTTAGAAGTCAAGGTAAGATGTAGAAAATTACTTCTTAGGTGGGTTCAATAATTTTCATGTCTTTTAACTATCATTAGGTATAAAATTTAATATACTTTTCTAGAAGAAAAATGCAAGCTACAAAGTAACGACCTTATTGAATAATTTATTTATTAAAATGTATGCTTAAATTGATTATAGATCTCACTTTTCTTTTTAAATTTACAACAATTAAAGATAAAAGATTTGAATTTATGATCTTTTAATTATTGTATAGGTAATAAGGAAAGTAAATGTATTGTAGTTGGTTAATGTTAATAAAATAACTTGCAGAACTTCTCAAAAAACTAAATAATAATAATAACTTGCAAAATAATAAATGAAAATGCTTTATATTTATTTATTTTCAATGAAGGCTTCATATTTGATTAAATCATATATTCTAAAAAAACAAACATAAATTAATAAAATTAGCGAAGGAGGCAGATAAATTAGGTTAAATCAATTTCAGTCGTCTTCTCCCGCGTATTTGTGAAGCCAAAATCCTTAATCCCAATCCCCAATCTCTCTATGACGAAAAATCGCAGCCTCTTCGACCCGCCATTGTTGACTCCTTCACTGTAACCCTTTCGAATTCTTCTTCCTCATTTTGAATCTTTCAAAATTTACACCAAAAACCATGAATATTGGCGCTTCTATATCTTCAGTCGCCGCCCTGCGTCTCCCTCTTTGTCTCCATTGTTTTCGAACCTCCAAAACCACCCTCGTTTCTTTCCCTTCTCTATCCTTCCTGAATTCTGAAAGCTCGCATATCTTTTCGTCAATGATTTCTTCCATTACTGCGTCGATGTCCACTTTCTCGCCTCCGACCACCGATCAGCTTGTTGTAGACAAGAAGCCTACGCCGCCGCCGAAGCCATGGCTGATTGTCGGCCTAGGGAATCCCGGAAAGAAGTATGATCGCACGCGCCATAATGTCTGTTTTGTTCTATCTCCCCGTATGCCAATTCGAATTTGCTTTTGCTCTTACTGTTTATTTTTGTTCCGTTTATTGTGAGCGGGAATGTTTGTTTGTTTGTTTGTTTTTTAATTATTTGTGTGGGAAAATAGCTTCTGGGTCATTGAGAACTATGTTGATTGGTTAATTGGGTATGCTGTTTATCGCGTGGGAAACACCTTAGGTCAGGTTCACGAGCATGAACTTACGGTTTTCTCTAGGAAATTATGATTTATTTTTATCTATAAAGCTGTGGGATGGCAATTTATTTATTGCTTTTGTTTGTTATTAACTTATTAGTCATATTCAATGCTATCTGGATGCCCTTTATGAAGATGAATTGAAGCACTAGCAGTAAATAATGCTGTGATTAAATTTCCAGGTAGGTTTTGAGATGGTGGATAGTGTAGCTGAATCTGAAGGGATATCCATGAGTAGTGTTTCCTTCAAAGCTCTGGTTGGGAAAGGTACAATTTTGAACAAACTTTGTTGTTTTTACCAGTTTTTTCAAATCATTTTTTTACTGTTGATGGTATTAAAGTATATGGTTAGGACTTTGAAGTATATCTAACTGCTAGTTTGTCGTAGATTACTGGTTCCTTTCTTTCCTCTATGAAGATGTGTAAATTTTTATTCCTCATCTCTGTGGAGATGGTTTGACCATGAACCATAATTTGGTAAAATAACAATTAGATTGTCTGCAATCAGACTCATATTGACATTCTACTTCTATTTACGCATTTTCAACCATTAGACATTTTTCACTGGTTTGAGATTTTTTTACGATTTACTTTTCTTAGTTCAACAATTGCCAGGGAGATTGAACCGTAGACCTCTAGGATGATAATTGGTGCCTTACTCATTGAACTATGCTTGGATTGGTGTTTTATAAGATACTAATGGCACAACACTTTGGTGCTTGGCTGGCTGCATATTTTGAATTCTTAATAAAGTTTTTTTATGAGTGTATATATACACACACGTGAGTATCTAGGCCAACTTGTATGCACCTCATCTATTCTCATAAGATAGTTGTATAGCTCTTCACTTTTCTATAAGTGAAGGAAACTAAAACGAATCTTGTATAGCTCATTGATAGGTTTGAGCATTTAGAGGAATTATAATTAATGTAGGGGTATATGGAAAATTAGTTGGAGAGTTTGTTAGAGAGTATGGTTATAAAATAAGAAGGAATTGGGTAGTGAAAGGTATCCAAATAGTGAGTGAAGAATTAGGGGGCTCGAGAGAGTATTCTCTAAAGAATGGGAGGTTCCAAGTTCCTATCAAACTTGGCTTATCTTGTATTGTTTTTATCTTTTGATATTAATATAGATTTTGGATCTTATCACTTTTTTGTATGTGTTAGAACCCAAATATAATAAACTATAAAAGATAATGGAATCACGCTACACTATACTTGAAACTTGAAACTTCCACTCAAGCTTGGAGCAAAGAAATAATTTCATGCCTTCATATCTCCTCTAAAACTCTATTTATAACCAGTCTCCACTGACAACTTCTTGCCTTAACTAGATACTAATTCACCCCTTATTACCTAATAATATTCTCATTTCTATCCTATTTGCATTCCTATCAATTTGGTTGCCATGGAAACTCTTAGGATATTAAACTGTAGGTGATGAAACCGTGATCTGAACTTATGTGGCCTATACCCTTTATTTTTCACATTAGCCCTGCTAGGTCGACCCAAGTTTAAAAAAAAAAAATACTGATGATTATTTTATTGTAATCCATTTAAAATATAAAAACTAATCAAATGTTTCTTTCCTTCAAAAATGAGTTATTGTCAAGGATAAAGTATTGGGGATATGATTATTTCCAGCTGGCTTGTGAAGATATTCTATCAATGTTTACTTGTATTTCAGGTTTCATCGGGGGTGTTCCTGTAATGCTAGCCAAGCCGCAAACTTTCATGAATGCAAGTGGTGAGTCTGTAAGTAAGCTATCTTAAGGGTCTCCATTCATCTTAATTATTAGGTTTACCTTTTGGTCTCAATGATTGATTTGTTATTCATTTAACCTTTGATTGCAGGTTGGTGCTATTGTTTCCTACTATAAAATTCCATTGAAGCAAGTTCTTGTGGTAAATATTTTATTCCCCCTGTAAGATTATCAGTATTCTTGACAAGATAGGAGAAGGTAGGCCTGTGGGTTGGGTATCTGTGCGATTTACTTTTTCCTTTACATCTAATCTAAGCCATGAATTGGACAGATATTTGATGACTTGGATTTGCCCTTTGCCAAATTGCGGATGCTGCCCAAGGGTGGCCATGGAGGACATAATGGGTAATTGCAGTTTTTGGATTTAATTCAGTTTATGGTTTCATTATGGATGTCTCAGTTTTCTGAGTTTTGTGGCAATTTTCTAATATCCTTAATACTGGGAGGTACAGTGTTAGGTTTTCATAAAATTTCTTCAGGGTCATGCTTCACACCCCCTTCCTTATTAATTTTTTTAAATATATTTATTATCCATCTATCTAAAGAGTGGGTTTCTAAAAAAGTAATATAGGGTGAGGAAGGTTTGATTTAGTGCATGATGAAGGGTTTCTGTGGGCGTTTTGGCCAATCTATTCCTAAGCTTTGTATCAGAACAATGCTTATTTTATTTATTCCATATTTTTATTCTGTGAGGCAACACTGCATGTCTTGTTCATCAGAAGAAAAAAACCACGTTCCATTTTAATGGATTTCTGGTTAAATGTAATGTTTTTTATTTGAAAAGTTTTGACCAAAAAAGTTTGCGCCTCATAGAAAAGCATACTTTCTTCAGATCTGAATGAACATTTCTACTTTTGAGATTTTGCAGCTTTTAAGAGGGGGAAAAATAATTTGGCTGACCAAGTAATAGTCAATGTAAAAGTTGTACAAAGATCAAAAGAAATCGCGTGCACCTGATCAAATAATTAAAGCTCAGTACAATGATCTAGGAATACGATTTTTACTGTATAATCAATTTTGTAAATAGATTAAACATTAAGAAGAGCAAAAGACGTAGAAGTGAAACTTTTAATTTGCTATCTGTGGCAGGATGAGGAGTATTATTGATCACTTGAAAGGAAGTCAGGATTTCCCTCGATTAAGAATAGGTACGTCTCTTGGGACTCTGTTAACACCTCCACACTGCTTCTATATTAATTTCTTCTTTTAAATGGGTGAAAATATTCCAGGCATCGGGCGCCCTCCGGGGAAAATGGATGCTGCAAACTTTGTTCTGCGCCCCTTCAACAAACAAGAACGAGAAGAGGTGTGTAAAATGCTATCACATTTTCACAAAATCAATCTCCTTGTTGATTATTGAACTCAGTTTTAACCATCCTTGTGGAATCTCTTTTCAGTTGGATTTTACATTGCAAGTTGGCTTAGACGCAATACGGATTCTTTTGCTCGAGGGGTTTAACAAAAGTGCAACACTTGTCAATACCAATAAGTCTCTGGAACAAACAGGTTGAAAAACATTCATTATTTATAGCTTTTTGAAAGTACTCCATCTTGTTTACTGTATCAAACTGCTTTAGGAAGTGCTTTAGACAACAGTTTCAAATACACCAACATCCTTGAAACCCTTTAATGGGATTATTGGGTAGGAAGACGTCTTGCAGCAACGGACAGATAATCGATGTCTAGTATTTTGAACCTCATCAATGGTTATCACATTGACTTTCGTTTCAAAATCTCTCTCTCACACTCTCTCTCTACTTCCTTTTGAATCGAAATCATTAGGGGGGTGTTTGGGCCGAAGTTATCAAATTGGGGATGTGGGATCATTTCTTTACCCACGTTTAGGCCACTGACAATCACTCCCTCATCACTATTATTAATCTCTCATAATTACAATTCATCGGCCTTTAATCAATATTATCTCTCCGATAATCAATATTCATTCTCTTTATTAGATAAGTCTGAACATCCATCTCAAAATCAATTGATAATGAGAATAGTAGTCCACCTATCTTATAAATGCTTGTTGGACTCTCAACTTTTCTAATGTGGGACAATTGTGAGATCTTAACATCCTTCATAGTTTCATTCCTCCCTAACCACTATTCATTCTCTTCTTAATCACTATTCATTTTTCTATAATCATTCTCAGCATCTTAAACATAGGATCCCCACAAAACTATTTTTTTCACCCCAAATACTGATAAATATTCTCATGTATTCTTATTTCTCCGGTAATTGTTCCTTCTCCTTGTCCCAAATGCTCACTTGGGACATAAAGCTGTGATCTTTGAAGAGGTCAATAAAGTTAGAAACCAATAAAAGTTGAGAAAGGCAGGAATTGATATAAGGGTCCACCTCTACAGCTCTACCTAGCTTTTAATGTGCTTTAATTGTCTCATTTTGGCATCGCCAATGAGGCTGGGCGTCTTGTCATCTTGTCACTATCCATTTCCCCTGTTGGTTGGCCCACGTTTCTCTGCAGTGTTTAACCATTCATCTCATTCACATCCTCCAATCTTTATGTTTGTCTTTGCCCTTGTTTTTAGGTTTCTGGTAAAATACCTTTCCTATGGAATTGCCTCGTACATAGGATGATTCTTTTCATGTAGTTGGATATGGATCACACATAATTTACAAATGTTGGTGATAGGGTTCAATAAGTATGAATTTTACTACTCGTCTCCGTTCCAATTGGTTTTTGGTTTTGAAGTGAGATTTCATACTTATCTAACATGATATAAGAACCTAAGAGTGTATAAAAAACTAACAACCCAAGCAACTCGAACTATCCAACTGAAATGTAAAGGTTGAGTCGTGTTGTAATAATAATAATAATTTATTTATTTTTTGATTAAGTTATGATTTTATAATTTGAATTGGTTCACAGATTGACTAATTTTTTGTTCGTTCAACCAAACTCAACCTAAAATAAGAATGATATTATATTTGTGTGTAAGATTAATTAATATGATAAGTTCTTAGTATATTAGTCAGGAACATGCACTAGTAAGATAGGTAGGCTAGGTTTAAGTATAGAGTCATGCATTTTTTTTTCTTTCTTTTTAAATGTTTATGGGCTAGGAACTGAGTGTTGGAAAGAAAAAAATTGAGATTAGCATAATCCAAGAACTCTATACTAGACTCACTCAAACGAGTATTTGATCTAATAAATTAAATTAAGATCCAATTAAGTGATACGTGAGAGGATATGTTGGAGATCTTCACCTCGTCCAACATTGAAAATGCAAGGTGTCACTACTACCTTTATATATATTAAAAAAAAGAAATGTGTTTTAGATGGAACCCATAATATCTAGTGCTATTATTTCTTGAAGTTTTCATTTAGTCTTTTTGGCTAAATGTTCTTGTTGTAACTAGTTAATAATTTTTAGAGGAAAGGATTGGGTAGGATCGTATTGGCTTTAAAACCATTATTTAGATTACAAAAAAATCAATAAATCGGACCTAACGAAATCGACAAAATCTAATCAATTGTTAGTTTATTAATTGTAATCTTGGGAAGTAAGAGATGTCTCGAAAAAAATTGAATTGATGGTTCAAAGACATTTTCTAATAAATCAAATCAGTAGTTTGACAATTGAACATTATTACACTGAGAAAATCTATTATCTTTGGTCAAATTTATAACAATAAATACTCGCTAAATTTTGAATGGAAAATTTTCATCATTATTTGTTATTTATATATTTATTTATTTATTTTTTTGAGTTCTACAACTCTTAGTAATGGGGAATTCGAATTTTTAACCTATTGCTATTGAGTTATTACTTTATTGGCAAAATTTTACTCATCAAATAGTATTTAAGTATTATTCTTTAAAAATTTACGTTTCTATTCTTATGTGCCAATTTCATAATGGATCATTGTTGTAGAAAATTCAAGAAGCTTTGTGTGGTTGAAAAAAAGGGACAATTGAAGGAAGTTTGTTGTATATATCAAGTTATAGAAACAATATAGTAATTTTGTAAAAATATTGCATACATAATAAAATGTTTGAATTTTCATTGATTTTAATCAATTTCTTTGATTGTTGAATCTATTTCACTCAATTGAAGTTATTAATTTTATTTAATTGATGATCATCAATTTCACTTGATTGGAATGTGACTTGATTGAAGTCATCTGCTTAATTTAATTAAATTAAATTTTACTATATTTAATTTTTTTTTCTAAAATGTCTACCTCCATAGAAACTTTTTCTTTTTTTATTCATGAAAAATCTTGATAGTTTAATGTGATTAATTAGTATAAATACAAGCAGAGATTGACATTTGTACAGCGTTTGGTTTGCATGGCTGCCTTTCTTTATATAAAATCTTTTTGTTACTAACTTCATAAATCCAAATTTGTAATCCAACTTCAAATCTTTTTAACTTGCTCAACATTATATTTTTAAAAAATGTGTTGCCAACTTTTTAAATATTAATTTTTAATTGAAAATATAAAAACTAACCTTGGATATTTAAAAGTATATGATAACAATAGTAATAATTTAATCTAGATAAACGTTTGTCTATCAAAATTAAACACTATTGTTGTGAGAAACGAGTTTGGTTTTTAGAAACTTACTAAATCTCAAGCATATTTTAAACTTTGGTTGCCAAAAAAAAAAGTCATTTTCTTTATTCACATGAACCCACCGCCCCCATTGTTGTCCTTTACGAAACTCGAAAACCAAACTTTTTTTTTCTTTTGTATTTATTTCTGTTCATCATAAGATTTCCCATGTGCTCCTATTTAATCAAAACATTCTAATCTAAATTAATTTTCCATTATTCTCTAATTTCTTCTTTTTGTAAATATCATTTTGTTTTCTCACCCACTTGATGTTTTTCTTGGATTTTTTTATTCCAATTATTATTTTTGTGGATCGCAAGTGTATTACTGTTAGAAGAGTTGACACTCACATGCTTCTTTTAGGACTTTTTCATATTTATAAATATGTGAAATAGAAAATAATAAAATCATCAGACTACCAACTCTTTTATTAGTGAGAAACGATTTCAATTATTGGTCTACCATAACTTTTTTTTTTTTTCTAAAGTTGAAAGTGTTATAATATTTTAAGCCTCAACTTGTAAGCTTTGAAGAAATTCACCTCCAGTCTTTTTCTAATTTTCCATCAAAATAAAGTTACATTCTTTTAATAATGGGAGTGAGTGGGAACTAGTGAAAGTAAGTGAATTTACATTTTAAACCTTGAATTGAAGAAAACGAAAGTCAATAAATAAAGGCAGTCATTGAACGTGAAATCTTGGCAGCTGAAAATGTTTGTTGGTTGGGGACGACCGAGAAAAAATAAAATAAAAATAAATTTTAGTACCTCACCGACAATCACGCAACATGGGCCCACATCCATTTAAAATCGGCGGCAGGTAATAATACACACATAATTTGGGTTAGGTTAGGAAATTTAAAAGACAATTTTAAATTTTGAAGCAGGAATTCATCAATCTTTTCAACTATATATATTACTACAATTATGAAAATGATTTATTTTGGTTAATTAGTTGTAATTTAGTTTAATTTGAATGTTAAAATTGATATTTAATTTTTATCTTATTTGAAGGTAATAGTAATTTTTATGTAGGATTTGTGGTCTTACTCTTCAATTTAAATTAAAAGAAAATTATTATAGTGATTAAATCTATATATTTTTGGGTAAAATATAAATTTAGTCTCTGTAATTTGGAAAACATTAAAATTTAGTCCTCTGTGATTTTAAAAACTAGAATTGATTTTGTAAAATCTAAAATATAGTCGTTATTGTGTGTTATGGCTGACGTATTAAATACATGAAAGCTTACTATTCATGCATGAATGGTATGCCTTTTTTTTTTGTTATATTAGTCACAGAAGTTATAATTTCATCATTAATACATAAATAACTAACTTTCAAATACTTAATCGCGAATGAATAGAAACAACAAAGACTATTTTGTAGGTTTTATTAAACCATATGGACTAAAATCTAATTTTTAAAATTATAAAGACTAAATTCTATATTTTTCTAACCATAGGGACTAAATCTAGTTTTTGAAATCACAATGACTAAGCTTTAAATTTATTCAAATCATCGTGACTAAACTTATATTTTACCTTATATGTTATATTGAGTTAACAAATTGTATTCACTCTTCTATTTCACCCTTCCGCTCGTAGGCGGATCTCCCAAGGGACTAGGGCCTCCTAAAATTTTGAAATTTATACATTTTACATAAAATGTATAAATTGACTTATGTTGTAATTAAATTTTTTTTTGTCATATATGTAATAGTGTGGCCCTTCAAATTTTTTTAAATATTCTTTTATATGTAAAGTCATTATTATTGTGAATTTTAAGTAATATTTGGCCTCATGAATATTTGTTGTTTAGATCCGTTTCCACTTCCACTCTTAGCTAATAATTAAGAAAAAAATTTGGATAACACTAGATTTGGACACAAGTGCTTATCTCAAGTAATTTTACATGTATATATGTAATATTAATTTTAATTTTGATTGAATTGAATTGAACAAAGCAAAAAAAAGTCTCACCTCATAATCAACCCAACTTAAAAAGAAAATTTACTACCCAATTCAATTTTTACTGTTGAAATTAAGTAGTTTGAATTGACGGTTATTTTTTTCAATCCCAACAAATAATTAATCAAACATAACAAATAATTCATCAAAGAAAAGCATTGTCGCGGTCCTCAATTTTAGCATTTGATTATTCATTTATTATGCTGTCTTCCACTCCCTAGAGTGGATCCCACTTCTTCCATTCTCCTAAGCCCTTGGTTCTAATTCTTAGTTTCATTGTGCCCTTTTTTTTAGTATTTATTCCTTTTTATTCACTACAAAATTCATTTCATAAATATTTGTTTGGATGTAAATTTTGTGAGAAAGAATTAATAAATTTTTCATCTAAATCCTCTTTAAATATGACAGACAAACACCTCCTCAGTATTTCTGTTTTTAAGTCACATTTATGTTTATATCAATTTTAAATATTATTATTCATAATTTCTAAAGTGGCATTTTTTTAATCATAGATTGTACTATTACAAAAATTCTATTAATATACTGAAAAGTTCCATATGGTGAATGATATAATGTCAAGACCTTTTTTTTTAATGATAATGTAAAGACTTTTTTTTTTTTTTTTTTTTGAGAATAGATAATGTAAAGACTTATACCATTAGTAGACTGAACAAATATATATATATATATAACAAACATGACATCTAAATAACTCAACCCAATATGGCACATGTGAATGTGTTAATACCAAAGATTATATCAAATGTAAATGTCCATTTCAGCATTGCTCAACTAATTCAAACATATATGAATGGAGACAAAAAAAAAAAAAAAAAAAAAAAAGCTAAATCAATCATATACTCAATCAAAAAGTCATAAATTTAATTTTCTTCATGGTAGAAACATAATACTAAGTACAAACTTCAACCTCAACCTAGGTGAAGCTTCTCAAAAGTGAAACACAATGCTCAAATTGCAACTTTTTAAATTTCTATAGCAAATGAAAATTTTAGGACATCATAAAACCCATAGTCTAATTAGTTAGCATAAAAAACATAAGCATCAAAATACAGTCATAGTGTATGGTAAATTAATTGTTTATTTCCCTTTTCCCTCCAATTATGGCGTGAAGTCGAACTCAAAGTTGCCCACAGATTTGCAGTGTATTTACCATACATGCCACTCATTGAATCACACAGTACAATTATGATTGATTTATGAGCAGCACATGCAAAACCCTAGCCCTATTCATTTTACTTATCCACATCCACCTCTCCCAACCCCATTTAATTTACCCTTATAACCCTAATTTATAATTTGGTAAATTATAATTTTTATACACAAAAAAAGGCAAATCCAAAAACCTTAATTTTTATTGATTTATATATAAATTTGATCCTTCTGTTTTGATTAAAGTTAAAATAATCCATATAGTTTCAAAATAAAAATCTAGTCTTTATGGTTTTGGGAAAATTAAAATTTAGTCCAAACAATTTTAAAAATTAAAACTTAATTTTTATGATTTGATCAAATCTAAAAAATAGTCTTTACTGTTCATAATTGTTGTCAAATAAAATATATAAAAATTAATTATTCATGTGTTAATAATAACGATATGAATTAAGTTTTTGTCTTTTTTTATGAGAAAATATGAATTGAGTAATTGATTGAACAAAAAAATAACATCTTCTACGTGTACAATCTTCGTACATATACTTAATCATCAACAATTACAACAGATAAAAACAAACCATAAAAACTATATTATATTTTTAAAACTGAAAGAACTTAATTTTAACTATCTCCAAAACTATATAAACTAAATTTTAAAACCTAAATTATAACTTTCATCGAACACTAAATATATAATTTAGTCTTCATTTATGATTTCCTTTCTAACATTTATTAGGCGAAAACGCTACGACCGAATTTACCAAATCGAAGTAGACACGTGTCCCTTGCTGCTGAACGTTCCCTATGATGGACAAAGACGACGCCGTCGGAGCAAACGCAAAACAGAAAGTTCCGGCAGAGTCCACCGGAATGAGGTAGTTCTTCGGCGACAGCACCAGGGACTTTCCGCCGGAGAATTGAAACGACACCGTCGGAATGGTGACTCGAGACTTCGACGACAGATCGTAACAAGTATCGAACAATGCGAAGCCGTTCGTCTTCTTCAAGTACGGCGTGAGCTTAACGAAGGCGTCGCGAAGCGAGTTGTAAGCCTGAGTCTGCAACCGAGTTATGGCGGTTCCTGAATCGACGATGATGCCGCCGGCGCCGGAATCGTCTATTTGAAACAGAGAAGACGGAATCGAGAGTGCCTGACCGCCGACGCTCAGTCCGGTAAGTCCGATATAGTAGAACGTGTCGACTTTTCCGGTTCTGAGTAACTGAGCCGCCACCGAGTCACTCGGCGCCGCCGAGTTGAACTCGAGCGTAGAAGCCGAAGCAGAGTCGCGATTTACAAGACAGTACGAAAACGACGTCGCGTTCATCTGCGAAGTTAGGGATAGAGATCCTCCACCGAGTCCGAGCAATCCGGCGGATCCGACGAACAATCCTTCGTTATCGTGGCCACATCCGATCGCGACGTTACGAATCGCTCCAGAATCGCCAAACGACAGAGTTTCCGTGACGAACTCGCCGACGGTGAAGGATCCATCACCGTACGAGACCTGGTAAAGGCACTTCGCAGCACGGCAACCGGACATATCCAGAGATCGACATTGCTGCGATTCGCAGGGAAGAGAAGTAAAAGAAGACGAAGATCTAGGGTTAAAAATCTGATCGGTTTGCTGATAGCAATCCGTACAAGGCTCACATTGAAGCCAATTGACATCGCTACCTGTATCTAGAACCATGTAGAATGGCTTAGCCGGCGATCCAACGCCGACGCGTGAGAAATACTCGCCGCTACCCTGACTGGAGCCAGAGACGATCGGAGTGGTCAGATCCTCCGGTAGAATCTCCGACTTCAACGGCTGGAGATCCGATCTCTTCAAGTCGGTTAGGGCAAAATCAAGCCGATCGTTGAGCGATTTAACTCTCGCAGAGTCACGGCGGAGCCTGGAGAGTACCAAGCTCTTGTAGTCCTTATGACCGGCATTGCGAAGAGAATCGCGAGAATGTAGTTGCAGAGAGAAGGAGGAAGACGAGTTCGCCGGAATAAGCAGTTGCGGAAAAGACGTTAAAGACTTAGGGTCGAATTTGAGTACCTGGTTGGCTTGTTCCAGTGAAGCTGAAACATCGAGAAAAGCGGCAGCGGAGGAGGAGTGAGAAAGCTCCGGCGAACTGCGGGAGAGAGTGAAGAAGAAGATGGAGAAAGCAAATAGAGGAAGCAGATTTGCAGACACCATTGTTAGTGAGAAATGGAGTTTGGAGATTTTGGGGTTTAAAAAGGAAGTGAGGTTTTGAATTAGGAAGATGATGGGTGACTTTTGTTTATTTTTTAAAAAATTGTCTTTAATTTATAATTTTTTTTAGAGAAAAATGTCTACCTACACTACATCACATCATCACATGTAGGTTATGAGACAAAGATAAATCAATAAATGGATATTGAAAGGAACAGTTTCGGCGTTTGGTTCAATAATATTTTCCCTTTTTATTTTCATGCTTTCTTACTTTACCCTAAATTTTCTTCACATATAAATAAATAAATAAATAATATATGAGCAATTAGAACTGTATGTTTTTATTTTTTACCTTTTTTTTTTTTCTTTATTTTAGCATTTTTCTTTCTATCAATCATTTTTTTAAAGTAAAAATATGTAGTTCTAAGGTAGATAAATATTTTAAAAATATTTATCCACTCTTAAATATATATATATATATATATTTAATAATTAAAATGTTGTTGAATTAAAAAAAATATTATATTAAATTTTCAATTTAACATCTAATACAAATCTCTAAAATTTTAATTTGGTATCTGATAAATCCGTAACAAATTCAAAAAATTTTAAAAATTAATAAATCTGTGAGATAAAAATTTGAATTGATTGACTAGTGACTCTAAAATTTCTCTTTTGTATCTAGTGAATTTTATTGAATGTTAACGAACCAAATAAAAATAATTTCAAAATTCAACAACTAAATTTGTAATTCAAACAAATTTGAGATACTAAAGTTACATACACCAAATCACATCATCTCATATAGTTTTTCTTTTTGACATTTATAAGTGTTGAAATCAATTTGCATCCTTTTCAATTATTTTCACAAAAATATAATAAATTCTTCGACATTTAATTATCTAAGAAATCATTTTTTAGATAAATGTCAATTATGAAGGAACAAATAAATTCTTAGATTTTCAAAATTTCTTTTAATGAGGGGTGGATCTAACTTTGAAAGTTTTGGGGGCCAATATTTTTTTTTTTTTTTTTTTTTGTATTGACTCTTTACTATTTTGTATGACTAATTGTCTGATTTAGAATATTTTTTTGTTAATAAAAATCATAGAAAATTTATTTATAGGTAGGTGACGATCGTGAATTAAACTCATATTATTTTGGTTGGACGTTAAAAATTATATTTGGTTCAATTCCATACTCCAAATTAATTGAAATATAAATTTTCAACCTATTATCTAAGAGACCGAAAAAGTTTTAAGAAAATCACCAATATGATAATATGGTTTGTTATAAAATTAAATATCAAAACTACATTGATAATATTTAACAACGTTTTTAATTTCAAATATTTTTTAAGAATTTATAAATATAATTTGATAAGGAAAACGAATTTTTCAACCAAGAAAACATGAATTCATATATTTATATATAAATAGTATAAAATATTATAAAAGGAAGAAACAAAAATATTTATAAAAAAAGATTTAAAAACAATATATGGAAAAAAGTACAGAGTACATAAATAAAAATTTGGTTTAGTAAATACATATGAAAAAAAGGAAAAACCTGGAAACAAAAAAAAGTAATAAAGAAAAGAAAGAACCATTTAATAAAGAAAAAAGAAAAGAAGAAAAAACCCAGGGAAACCAAAAAAAAAAGAAAAAGTAATATAGAAAAGAATGAAGGTATATTAAATAAACAAAACAAAAGATTGAATGAAAAATTATAATTACATTAAAAAAATAAACATTGCAATTGTTGGAATGGAACCTGCTTTGACATGACTAGGGGGCCAACTACCACTATGCTAAATTAATTTTTTGAAAATTAAAAGAAATGTATAAAAATTATATAAAATTCTAAAAATTTTGGGGGGCTGGCCCACCCTAGTCTTCGAGTGGGTCCACCACTGCTTTTAACTATGAGTCAATCCATTATGGTTCACATGTTGCTAGGTCATGGACACAACAAAAGCAATAAAAATAAATAAATAAACATATTGGAAGGAACAGTTTTGGCGTTTGGTTGGATAAATCTCTCTTTTTATTATACCCTTAGAATGCATTGATTGCTCTTCACTTTAATAAGATTATAGATGTTATGAAGTAACAAGTTCAAAATTTTGTATTTCTCAAAAAAAAAAGAAGTTAAAACTTTTATATCGTTGCTTAGAGTTAATAATATTCGCCAACCCTACGAAAGCAATCTTTTAAAAAGGAATGATAAATACGGTGGAAAATTTTTGGTACCTTAAAGTTCACCAACTTTCTATTATATGATAAGAAAATCCAAGATTTTTCTCAACATTATTAAAAGTGAAAGTTAGTATATCATGTTATGATAAATAAGGAAGGAAATAATAGCAGTATAGATTGGATATTAGACCTACCTGCAGCAGCAGTAATTAACTTCAAGCAATCCAATTCCAAGTTGAGTCTGCAAGAGTTGGTGCAGTTTACATCTCTTTCAGCTTTCAGCCCTGCAACACTCAGAAATCATAAAGATTTTATGGTTTCAAGAAAATGTTGAAGAATGCAATTTTTTGTTTGAAAGCAACCCGTAAATTCATTAAAACAAACCCAAATTAGAGGTAAAACACTCCACAATAATCCAAGTTTTGAACTTTTTTTTTTTTTTTTTTTTTTTTTTAATTTGTTAATATATGAGTCAGTTTACGCACACCTTGATTAATATTACGGAACATAAGTCTGATTCTACAATATTTGAATGTCAAAGAAATCCGTAGGAAATTAATTTTTAAGTAAGTAGCCACTATAAATTGAACTCATAATCTCTTAGTACTCTACGATTTTCTTGACTATTAAATCACTCTATAATGGTTAAGTCTAGAACATTAGGAGAGTTAAAAAAGTAAAAATAGAATATCAGCAGCTCGGTTGCAAGCTCTACCATAAAAGGTAAAAGATATGATCCTGCTTGAATATCAGCTAAAACATTGATAAGTTCAGTTACATCTTGAAAAATACCATTAATAAGATTAACATCAATCTTTAAAATTTGATTCCACCAAGATAGGAGATAGAAGGGATAGAGGCAAACCAATATTCCACCAAGAATGCAACCTTTTAATCCTGTTTTTTGGGCTTTTGATCCTCACTTGCAAGTAGTGGTCTGAGCTATCTCCCATAACTAGAAGGAATGGAACTGGAAACTTTTGAGTAAATATAGATTTTCAGTTCTAAAACTCTCAATCTATATGAAAAATATTTTTTGTACCAAAAGGTTTTGATCCCAAACAAGCAACAAAGAGAACAAATAGGCTTGCAAAATCTCTTCCCATTCTTAGAAGTTAGAATTCTTCTCAATGAATGCATGAGATATGGGAGTGGGGAAAATTCAGAGGACAAACTTTGCAAATATTCACTCAATATGCCCTACTAAGTCAAAGTCAGATCCCAGATCCACTATATGCATCTTTTAGGTAAGAAACTACACTAGAAAAATGATTTATATATATACCAGAGCATACAAAAACCAAAACTCAAAAAAAAAGACAGGCCCTAACTTCAAAAAGGAATCCAATCCAATTGAACAAGATCAAACTACAAATGCAACAAGTGTACCCAAAATCGACACAGATGAGTAGGTAGAGAATATGTATTCGTAAATTGAAGTGTATTTCTTTATAAAGTATCTCTACTTATGTACATAGGTGCAACTTGCAATATTGTAGCAGTTGAGAACATGCAATTTTAATATGGCTGATAACTAAGGGGCAAAAGAGTATATTACATAGTTATTTTTCCTATTCAACAGCCATCACTTGCAGGCTCGATTGAACTCAGAAGACCACTGCCTCTCAGCTGCATACAGTGATCTTCTGCATCAACTTGGGCGCAGATAATTACCACCGACATGCCATTGTAATGTGCCTCCTGCATTATGTTGACAGCAATGTCGACGGTCATTCCGGGGATCACCTTCATCAGAACTTGCACAACATATTCTCGCTTATTGTAACTGTCGTTATGGAGCAGCACTCGGTAAGGTGGAGAAGTTTTCCTTGATTTCCTGAAGATCAAAAATATTTTAATTCAACAATATTTAGGATGAGGTTTTGAACCCGTAAGGCCGTAACCTCTTGGTTACTAGGCCAAACATCATGTTTTGGCCTGGACCTTCTCTAATTCATACAGATCTTTAGTTGCTTATATGTGAGATTCGGAGGAGAATTGTTGTGTACCTGACATCAAACTCAGATTCACGACCAGGTGTTGTCTTCTCTATGGTTGGCTTTTCTGCCAACCCTCCAGCTTTTCCGAGCTCAGGAACTGATAGCATCATTAAGATGTTCCGGCTTCTACTTTGTTTATGACAATAGTATTTGACCCCTGTGACACAAATAACAATTATAAATGGGCAATTCTGTATAAACATGTCATGCAAGTTCAAAGAAACAATATAGAAACAGCCTCCCCACCTTTTGTTGAATTGTGTTAAACCACCAATCAACCCAAAAGCTTAAACTCGTGGATTGGGGTAAATTTTATTATATCAACCAATACTCTCCCTCACTTGTGGACTTTGAAATTTGAAAAATGCCCTACAAGTGGAATTCAATTTTATTTGGGGATGAAATGACTCGGCAGGGGTTTGAACTCAGGACTTCCTGATCTTTTTTTTGATAGGAAACAAAACTTTCATTGATGATTGAAAGGTTATAGCCTATCGAGACACATAAAAAACTATGCCCCTGTGCAATTAAAGTGCTTAAGTCGTAGCTACAAAAAGGGAGGAACTTCCTGATCTATATCAACCAACACTCACCCAACTCTCGATCTCCTAATCTATATCAACCAACACTCTCCCTCACTCAGGCTTTGAAATCTGAGAAATGTCCTATAAATTGAATTAAATCGAAATTAATTTTAATCGGGGATGAAATGATTTGGCAGGGGCTCGAACTCAGGACTTCCTGCTCTGATACCAAGTTGAATTGTGTCAAATCATCGATCAACCCAAAAACTTGAACTTGTGGGTTGAGGTAAATTTAATTATATCAACCAACACCACTGCATGTAAACAAATGTACGACCGGTATGCAAATTACAACCCAAAGCTGACTCAGGTCCATGGATACTCCTACGTGTTCCTTTTTTCGCCATGTGTTACATGTAAGAAGTTCCGAGTTTAACATAACCTGGACTCTAAATTCTTACACTCTCAGTTTATGAACAGGTAAAATTTAACAATCACATCAGTTTTCTATCCAAGATTTTTCAAGAATATAAACGTTTCAAGTAGGCTAATTTAACTTACAACTAGAAATTTAAAGGTTTCTTGTAGAGTATACTATTAGGTATCCAAACACAGAAAAAACACAAGATATAAATGTATTGCAACATCAAAAGGGAGTTACAAATATAACAATAGCCTTTTGAGAGTGTTAACTTTCTGCCAAGTCCCACAATGGATACTCCACTAAAATGATCCATGCCTTCTAAGGTCCCTAACACTCTTATTTATAACTAAGTCGACTCTAAATAATTACCACTATGTCCCTTATTGAAATACTACTAATATCCCACATATCTCATACTATACTAGTGCTCACATATATAAAGAGGTCTCAAGATCCTTGCAATTTAACTTCTTCGGATGAAATATCTTTTGTATGGAGAAATACATTGGATGATTCACCAAATATTTTCACAAGCTAGTCTGTCTGTTAAAGTGCTCATTAAGATAAACAATTGTTCCAAGAACCACCAAACTCAACATTTCAATCTTAAATGAGCTAAACTCCATCATAATTTCATTGGTGCTAGATGCAATGTAGGTTGCATCAGTATAAGATCTTGTCAATGAATCATTACCAAGGTCGTCAATTGACTAAACAAACAGCCACCATATGAAATGTGAGTTTAAACGACATTCATGGATAATATGCGAATTCTTACGGAATATAACTAACTTTTCCAATTTATTAGTATCCACTTAAGGGTCCACTTTGCCCACCTTTAAAATTGCACCCTCTGTTTGAAATGAAAACTATTTGCCAAGCAGCAATTATCGTAGCAGTTCTAGTAAATTCTGAAATTCATATAGTTGTCTCAGGACTCTCATCAATAATATGGGATTTATTTTAAGTAGACGGTTGAGCAATTATTTTGGTAGCTAAACTACACCTTTCCCTGTTCATTTTAATCATCCCTTCTAAAAGTTCTACTCAGTCACCATGATAAAAATTTTGAGCCCTATATTTTGAGATATTAACTCACCATGATAAAAATGTTAAAAGCATGAAATATTTAAAAGAAGCTAGGCTTAGTCATGGCTTCTTTCTTTTTCATAACCAGAGTAGTTTCACTCCGTAAAGGCTTACATTATGCTCGTAACCCACCTCACTAAGGATGCTTTTTCAACTCCAGGAAACAGAAAATATTTTGGGTTATTAAGGCCGCCCATTTGATAAATATTTAATTTTTTTGTTTTGTTTTTTGAAAATTAAGTTTATTAATATTGAACTCCCTTGATTGGTGTCTACTTTCTACATATGTTTTAAAAAACTAAATCGTGTTTTGAAAACTAAAAAAATAGTTATTACAAGCTTGTTTTTGTTATCAGAATTTGACTAGGAATTAAAATGTTTTTAAGAAAGATGACTCATGGTAGAGAAAGCAAGTACAATTTTCAAAAGTAAAAAACTAGGGTCCCAATTAATTACTATTTGCTTTTTGAAAGTTAAGCCTACAACTAGCTCCGACCTCTCATTTTTATTACTTGATATCTACATACATTTTATTTAAGTTAAAAGAAAAAAAGATGAAACTTTTTGTAAAGAATTTGAGTAAAAATCAATTTAAATTTAAAAAACCCAAAACAACATGGTTATCAAAAGTGGCTAAAAAACCAAAACAATTATCCAAGGGGGTGTTTGTTTGTCATATTTAAGGAGGATTTACTAATTCCTCTTTGAAAAACTACATCCAAATGAATTTTTATAACTACTCAAAATAACTCTTCATTTTTACTACTCAAAATAACTCCTCATTTCTAACCACTCAGTTATAATCCTTCAAAATAACTCATTTTTAACCACTCATTTCTAATCGTTCTTTTTTTAACTACTCAAAATAAATACTCATTTTAAATCTACATCCAAACAAGCTTTTGACTCTAACTCCTCTACAAAAAAAAATCACATTCAAACAAGTTTTTGTCTACAACTCTCAATTTAAATAACTCATCCAAACACCTCCAAAGAGCAAGGGCCTAAATTTTTAGCCTGCAGACTTGAGGTAAAACTTTGCAGGACACGCCTAAAAGGGGCGGTGCCGCCGTTGCATCTACAAAACCAGAATGAATCATACATCTTGTTCCTCTATCATAATGCTACTCCATGAAAAGTTGCAGAAGTCTAGTATATGAATCTCGTGTACTCCTTTTTTAACCAAAAAAAATATCTCGTGAACTCATGTCACACACACAACAAAATTTTACTAAATCTCAATTTGGTTCCATTTGTAACTTTCCCCAATAACGCAACACTTCATTTTCCTCTTCTAGAAAACCAAAATTCATACAAACAGGAAAATCATCACTCTACATGCACGTGAAATACGGCTTCCACTTCCACAAAGCCAGAAATCATGTAAACATTCAACAAAAAACCAGGATTTCTAAAAATGATTTCCTCTAAATTAGGATTAAGGACACAGAACCCAGAGCCAAACGAATTACAGACAAATCGATTAACGAAAATTACTGGAAGTTTTGATTACCTGGGCTGGCCGGATTGAAGAAATGGGTGGGTGAAAGAGGAAGTCGACCGCAAATTGCAGCTTCCATGGCCTCCCTCCCCCACTGCTGTGTGTGATTGAAAAACTGTTCAGAGATTTGGGGCAGCAGGTTCTCCGAAAAATGTAAACGAGCTTTCCAACTGAGTGGCTCAACTGCTGACGCGTGTCCCACTTCCTCGACTCAGCCACATTCCTTACGACGTCGTTTTACTAATCGTGATAACTTCTCAATGCTCGGTTTTCGTTTTAGCTTTTCAGAAAAAATAAAATAAAATAAAAACCTTTTGATTGTAATTGCAAAAATTAAACAAAATTGAGAGTTATTATAATTGACATTATTATTATTATTATTAGATTACAACAATTTAGAGGAGGGATCCGAATCATAACCTTTTAGTTATTGAGAATATATTAATAGTGCTGAGCTATTGAGCGTTGGTTAATTGACATTATTATTTTGAGGAACAAATCGCTAAACTCTACAATATTTAGACGTTAAGAAAATTAAAAAATCTCACTTTTATTACTAGGTTAATTTAATGTTGTTTTTAGTACTGTCTTTTGATTGAATGTTAGGATCTCACATTGAAAAAGTTGAGAGTCCAACAAATATTTATAAGATGTATGACTTACTTCTTTTATTGTCAATTGATTTTGAGGTAGAACCTCATATTTTCTAATATGATATCAGTGCTCATAAAACTCAAACGAGTATCGATTCAAAAGAGACACCATTTTGAAGGAACATGTTAAAATTTCACAATTGTCACACATTGAAAAAGTAGAGAGTTCTACGAGCATTTATAAGAGATCGGTGGAACTCCATATTCTCTAATATTAATTTTTTTTTATTAAAAATAATTGATTGAATTTATGGAATTCAAAAAAAATAATTATGAAATAAAATATACGACCTTTAAACTAAAAATATATATCAATTATCATTTGTGCTTCAAGTAATTGATACTTATATTTTAAATGTTAACTTATATTTTAAATGTCAATTCAACTCACACATAATATTTTTGTATGATCATAAACAAAATTCAAATCAAATAAAATATATAAGTGATGAATCGCTTGCCATGTATTGTAAAATAAAATGGTAGAAAAGAAAAATAAGAAGGTATTATTAAAAAAAGAAAAAGAAAAGAAAGAATAAGGATTAATTAATAAATGATATTAAATTTATTCCTTTTATTTTACAATATGTACTAATTTTAAGGTCATCATCAATATCATCAAATCATTTGAGCTAGGTTCATTTTGACAAATGTATTATACTTGTTAATTCACTAAATGTTCTTTTTTTTTAACATATTTACTAAATGTTATGCGATCGTGGATTTCATATTCTTTAATTGTGTACACCAAATAAATTACTGGTGCGTGTTTTTTTTTTCTTTTTACCAACGGTTAGATGTTGAAAAATTCAAATTCATAATCTATAATTTATAGATAAACATTTATATAGATAAACAATTAATTCTTTTTAATAACGTGTTTAATAAATTAAATTATTGCTCTTGTTTTTTTTTTTTTTTTTTTTTTAGTTTAATTGGGAAGAATTTTTAACCATAATTTTTTTGTGATAAAAAAACTAATATTTTTATTGGTAAGTATAAAATTATTTTTATTCGAATTTAATATTTGAAGTATCTACCCATTTGAAAATCAACAAAAAAACACTAATCCACCCAACATGGTCTCAATTGTCCACAACAATATTTTATCATGTAAAAAATAAAATTTATTATCGATGGTAAATCCTAGCATTTTTATTTGATTTATAATAACTTTTTTAAAAAATAGTTTATAAATAATAAAACATTTTAATTTGATCGTTTTCAAACAATTTCACCTTGTTTTTAATTCTATTAACTTTAAAAGTCATAAACTTTATTTGAATGAAGAAATCAATTTTATAGATTTGATTGAATCCATACAACTTGATTAAATTTTTTTATCCTATAAAAAAGTATACAAATTACGACTCATTATAAAAATATAAAAAACGTGTTTCTCAATAAAATAAAATAAAATAAAGATTGTGTGGCTTTTTTTCAAACAAAGAATATGTGGCTTTCCCTCAATAAATTTTGAAGACTTTGAAAACCTTCCACAAGTTCAAAAGCCGAAGATATTGAAAATTATCGATAACCTAAAAGCCAAATATTCCAACTTCATTCAAAGTCAAGTTCAATAGTAACCATTTATTATTATTATTATTATTATTATTATTATTATTAGAATAGTTCAATAGTAACCACTTGAAATATATTAAAATGTGTGCATTATTGTGGTTGGAGAAATAAATTATTTAAAAGGCACCCACTCTACATTAACAATTATTTGTCTACTGCAATTATCTCGTAGTTTTTATTTTTTTCTATTTATGTAAAATGCTATGCTCCATATACAGATTATAACATAAACATCTATTGGTTAAAAAACATTTAAACACCAAAATTATAGTATTTTAATGTCCAAAAAATGCATAGACTAACATCATATATGATTTCTAGTGACTAAAAAAACATCCACTTTAATGTTGTTGAATTAATAAAAATCTCAAACCCTAATAATAACTTTTAATGATTTAAAATTTGTTTAAAAGTTTTGCATTTTGAAATCAAATATATATATTTTTATTTAATTGATTAATTGAGAACAAAATGTCAATTAATTCAATTATAATTTAGAATAATATGTCTCTTACAATTGTATATATCTTAATCAAATACTCTCCAATTTTAACTTCGAGATCAAAAAACAAAAAACTTAAACTATAATATTTATTATTAACTATAAGAAAACTTGGATTATGACATTGTGATATGTCATATTTAATATTTAGTACAATTTATTAAAGTCAATACTTTACTTCAATCAAACTCAACTTACATGAAATATTAATATAATTGATCAACTATACATTCAAATCTATTTCCTCCATGCATCAAAAAAATGTGCTTACTCTAAATGCGGTCAAACTTAAAAAAAAAAAAAAAAAAACTTTATGGTAGACATTTTTTAAACATTCAAACTAAAGACCACGTCAATATTAACTAGTTTTCTTGTAAAAAATGATTACCATGAATATTAGTTGAGCATTAATTTTGAGCATTAATTTTGAGGCGATTGCCTAAAAAGAGAGAAAACCATATTACACATTCTCCTAAAACATGTAATAACATGCTTTAATTTTGAGTAATTATAATAACACACAATTTTTTAATTTTCTAGGGTTTTTTTTTTTTTTACTCTTCTAAAATTCTACAAAGATTTTGAACAAAAATTAAAATTGATAGGAATACATGAAAAAATTATGTACAATCTACGAGCGTGTTATTGATTACTTTTTGAAGTAGTCAATTCGATTTGACAGAATTAGTTCGTAAAATTTGAATCAAATCAATAAAAGATTTTTTTTTAAAAAAATACTTAATTATTTTACTCAATAACACTTAAAGATGAAAATTCGAATATGTAATTTTGTAATTACTTGATTAGGTAGAGTATCACTAGAATTCTACTTTTGTTGACATTTCAAAAAGTACATTTACATCGTACTATAATACAAATCCATGAAATGAATCGTATCAAAAGCAATTACATGCTTTTACTTGCTCTTTTTTATTTAAATAAATAATTTTCTTATAGAATTTTTTACATTATTTTATTAGCATTAGCAGTTAAAAAAAATAAAGATAAAAATAGTTTGGAGATTTTTGAATTAGTGAGAGCAATAGAAGTAAGTTCATAATTCACGAATTAATCAAATAAGCGAGTTCATAATTTACGAATTAACCATCAATTATTGTTGAACTAAAAATCTCATAGTAATATACAAATAGCATTTTTTTAATGAACTAAAAAATATATTGTTTTGTTGTTATCAAAAGTATATTATTTTTAAAAGTTTAGATTTCAAATAGTAAGTTGAAATAAAAGGATAGGTTTTATATTGTAATTTTAATGACAATAATATAACCTAATAATAGTAAAGTAGGGTGTTTGTAACAATGAAACTCTTAAATTTTTAATTTGATCAATTAACTCTCTTAAAATTTTATAAGTGTTAGCAATTAATTTTGGTGAACTAAAATTAGAAGTTTTTCCGTTTAATTAATAAAAAAACTACTTTACTATTTTTCTTTATTGATAAAATAATAAATTATTCTTTAATTAAAAATTTTCTATTGATCAACTTAAACAAAATGATTATGGGGTACTTATGTTCATCTTAATCATGTTATTTTCTTGTTGTTCAAAGAAAATTCAGCCAAATTCTTCACCACCTCCCTTGTCATCTCAGTCTTTCAGAGCTCTCTGTTTCTCAAAATTTCCATGGCGAATTCGAAAGGATTAAGCTGCGGCGGAATTCAAAATGCATTGGAAATCAAATAATTTTGAAGAGTCAAAAGAGAAACATGGTGAATCACAGAGCCTTTCGAGAGCAATAGAATCCCATTAGTGGCGGACAAAATCTTAAAGCTCGGCTGGTGAATTGAAATCACCACTGTCCGATTCTGCGCCACGAAGATGGATTTGAGGGTGGAGATTATGTTGAATGCGGACGCACTGTCGAGGCCGGAGATGGGTTTGTGGAGGAGGGTGAGGCCGATGGAGACACGCCGCCGGACAGGGCGGAGATTAGGCGCGTGTTGGCGACGTGGGTGTGGCGGAGGTCGGCAAAGAGGGAGGTTACGGCAGGGGGGATTTGGTTTTGGGGAGGAGAAGGCCGGTGGTGAAGGCGAAGGTGAAGAGGCTAAAATTTTATTAATTAAAAAGGAAAATAAAATATAGGACAATTTTACCCATTCCACTCGTATAAAAATCTTCTAATTTTAGCCGAAAGAAATTAATTACAACACTTATTAAATTTTAAAAGGACGATCGAACCAATTAAAAATTTAAAGATTTGATGGTTAAACCACTTATTAAACATCACAGTGGTTTGTGCAATATTTCATAATAAAAAATTAGTAGGTTAGAATTATTGCATATATTTGATTGGATAAAAAAACAAGAAACCATACTTTCTTAATATTCTATGTGGAGTTATAAATATTGTTAAATTAAAAAAAAAAAAAAAAACCAACCTATGGATAATATTGTAAACACAATAAAAATAAAAATAAAAAACGGTTTCCACAAGTGGTCGGATTGCATGTGAGTGATTGCAAGAGTGTTCCAAACCGACCAGAATAGAGGGCCTAAGATGAATAGAAGAAAGGATCCGCGTCAGGAACACGTGTAATTCAAATCCAAAACGAGAGACACGTCAGCTCTGTAGAAAGCTCCCACGCGGGCCTTTTTTATCTGACACTGTCACCGGCCAAAAGCAACAATAACCGACTTCCATTTTACGTCAAGAATCGCCGTTGTTTTTTTAATTTTCTTTTTCTTTTTTTTTCCCGATTCTTTTCCTTCAGGTTTTCCGCTTCTTTCCCTCATTCGTTGCCTCAATTTACGCCTCGAATTAGGTTTGGATATTGTTCATCTCTCTCTCTCTCTCTCTCTCTCTTTCTCCGATTCCGTAATATTTTTCGGATCGGGAAGAGATTGAAGAATCTTCTTAAATGATTCAGCGCTTTGTGGACGATGTGCTCGCTGTTACCAAAGAGTGAGTCCTTCTCTTTCCAAATTTATTTCGTGGTTGATCGATTTCGTTTCGTGAAACCGGGGATTTCATTTTGTTGTTTTTGGCGGTTGTATCGGTAGAAGATTGTCTGAATTTCTATTACTATCGATTCGGAGTTCTGTTTGATGATCTTAGCTCGTTGTTTTGTTGAGGAAGGTAATTTTGGGAAAAAACTTGTACAGAGTTAGGTATGTAGTTATAAATGGATCTGGCTGCTTCTTTTTTAAGTAATTTGGCGCTGTTTCCCCATTTGTTCGTCTCATCCTTTTTTCTGTTTTTTTTCTGAATGTTTATGTCAATGGAGAAATGACAAATGATTGCTTAAGTTGTTTTTTACAATTATTTTGTGGTCAATTTCAATAAATTTGGTACATTTGTGACTTGCGTCTGGGAACTTCTTTGTTTGCCCGATACAGGCTTTTGTTTCTTACTAGTTGAGCTCATCTCCTTGCAGAAGTAACTTTATTTCTATGCTGTGTATATTTTTTAGTGCAGGTCGGTGAAAACATTCACGTACGAGTCCTTGAATAATTTCGTGAGGCTGATCAATGGATTATCTGCACTTTTGCTCACCATTTTACCTGGGAAAGGTTCTGTACTCGAAGGTGATCATGGCTGGGAGCTCAGACCTACATTTCGGGGGCCTCGCTTTCCTCGTTGGATGGAGAAGTATGTCGACTGATCTGAATTCTATGATAGTATTGTATTGGGTGGTGTCCAAAGATTAATAATCATTCAAAATCAATTTCTTGGCATGATTTGAGCAAGTCTCTCGAGTGATTGTGAACTCTTTAAGTTATATGATATTGTTAAAAAGAGAAGTAAGACGCCCCACAGCTTATATAAGTGCCTTTTTTCTTGACACTAAGTGCAAAATTCGTTCATTTTTTCTTGATTTAATTTCCTTTTTCAGATGGAGCACGAATTTGTTTTCTTTATGCCTCTGGTAGTTTGAATTGCCATTGCCATGGAAGACAGAACCGCATTACATTTTATATTTATGCTATTTAGAAAAATGAGTAGTTGACATATATATATATATTTTTTTCATGTGGTACATAGTGGCGTGTCCTCGTTCAACCAGTTCATTCACGAACTTTCTGTAGACTCTGATGATTCAAGCTTAGATTATTCCTCCGGTGAGGAAGATGGTTTTGGAAACGAGAATCCTGCAACACCATCATCTCAGAGTTCACGAGGCTCCAGGTCCAGGGCTAGTTTTCATGCCAAGAATGTTCGGAACTGGACAGAAGGGATCAGTGGCATCTTTCTTTGGTTGCTTTTACCCGCACAGTTCCTCTTCGGGATTCTATTTCGTATTTTTCACTTCTTTTATATTAGATGGTCAGGGTCATCATCCATCCCTGGAAGTCCTTGGCCCTCAATTAAGAGAGTGCATAGCCATAAGGACCCTGTTGTTAATCGCACCACTGACCGGAGACGTGGCGTTATTGAGGTATCTTACTGGCATCTACTAATTGGTGCTTCTGGTTCTCCCGCCTGTCACTTAATACATTTACATATGCTCCACCAGCCCTGACTTCTATTTATTAATTTCTCTTTTCTTTACTTGTCAATTAGGATCTTCATCTTGCCAGTGAAATCTTTATTGAATCTGTTTTTGAAATGTTCCGTAAGGCTGCACATTTTATCCTCTCGCCATTAGATGCATTTAGAACTTTATTCAGATGGATTTATTCTCAGAGCAGTTGTGAGAGAGATCATGACGCAGATGTCATTGTGCCCACAGCTACCCTTGGAGATGATGATCCCGTGCCTAGTGAAAGGAGTTACTCTTTTCATCAGTCACTGAATACAGATGCCAGGACCTGCCAAGATGTCATAACAGAACTTGGGTAAGATTAGTGCTGGTGACATTTCAATTTAGGTCTTGACTCCTAAGGGTTTAGCATGAAGGTATTGGTTTCTCATCTTTCTTCTATCTTTCTTCCCATCCCAGGTATCCTTACGAAGCTATTCGTGTTGTGACTAATGATGGATATGTTCTTCTTCTGGAAAGAATCCCCAGGTACAATTCTAGATCATTTATTCTTGCCCTTACACTTTTTTTATTTGAATGTTTTGTGGTTTATTCTTGCACTGTGGTTTGCAGGCGTGATGCACGTAAAGCTCTCTATCTGCAGCATGGAATATTTGATTCTTCCATGGGGTGAGGGTTCCTCTCCCTCATTTTTTGCCAGTTCTTGTTTCACAACTGTTCTTTGTACATAGTCCGTTAATTTAATCTTGTTACGTAGGACAGAAGTGGAATACATTCCGGCTTTATACTGATTTGGTAACGGTGTATGACATCCTTAAATTTATATGTAGGCTAGATTAGTAGGGTAATATGGGGCGGGGCAGTGTGTGGACAACTAACACAAAATAACATGTGACAGCTAACACAAAATAACATCTTAAGGATAAGGAAATAGATTGTTATTTCATATATAATTCATGTGAAAAATTTAATTCTGAAGAGCTCCCCCACCGACCACATACACCCACGCATAAACACACACACGAAGCACAAAAACAAGGTTCATTCGTTTAATTTTTGATGTCTGGGTTGGATGGGTGGTGAATTACAATGCAGAACTCAATTCTCGCGTGTTTCTTTAATTGTTGTACGTCCGTTCTTTAACTGTTCTAATTCTCTAGTTTTTTTGTTTGACTAGTTGGGTGTCCAATGGGGTTGTTGGTTCGCCAGCCTTTGCAGCTTTCGATCAAGGTATGTCCCGTTTGCTTAAAAAATTCAAGCCTTTTGCAATGGCGTAACTGGCTTTATAGATACATATATTATCTACTTCTTTTCTTTTTTCTGAGTTCTCCTTTTATATTTTATTATTATGTAAAATTATTTATTTATTCAATTATTACAGGGTATGATGTTTACCTTGGCAATTTACGTGGCTTGGCCTCTAGAGAACATATTGATAAGAATATATCTTCAAGACAGTAAGCCTCTGCGTTTTTCACTTTCCCATGCATCTTCAGTTTATTTAACTTACCAATCTCAAATGAGTAATTTGAAGGCTTATAATGTGGAGGCTTTATGTCCTCATGCGTTACTGGGGATGATATTTTACCGACTGATTTTGCAAACTTTCCAGGTACTGGAAATATTCCGTAAATGAACATGCCATGGAGGATATTCCTGCTATGATTGATAAAATTCATGATGTTAAGACGTCTGAATTGAAGCTCAGCCAACCGGAACTTGCAGAAGAAACTGACAATGATCAACCATTCACGCTTTGTGGACTGTGCCACAGCATAGGAGGGGCTGCTATGTTGATGTATGTTATAACACGGAGGATTGAAGAAAAGCCACATAGATTGTCTAGATTGGTCTTACTATCTCCTGCTGGTTTCCATGATGATTCCCCATTTATGTTCACCGTGGTTGAGTATCTCTTGCTCCTTTTAGCTCCAATTTTAGCTCCATTTGTGCCTGGCCTGTATATACCAACAAGATTTTTTCGTATGCTCGTCAACAAGTTGGCTCGTGACTTTCACAACTATCCTGCTGTTGGAGGTTTGGTTCAAACTGTCGTGAGTTACTTAGTAGGTGGGGATAGCTCGAATTGGGTTGGAGCACTAGGAACTCCTCACTATAACATGAATGATATGCCCGGAGTTTCATTTCGAGTAGGTCTCCATCTTGCTCAGATGAAGCGTGCCAAGAAGTTTAGAATGTTCGATTACGGAAACGTATCCCTGAACATGGAAGCCTATGGATCACCAGAGCCATTGGACTTGGGTGAATACTTTGGGCTTATCAATATTCCTATTGATTTAGTTGCTGGACGGAAGGACCAGGTAATAAGACCAACAATGGTGAAAAGGTACTACAAATTGATGAAGGAAGCTGGTGTTGAGGTATCATTCGATGAATTTGAATACGCTCATTTGGACTTCACTTTCTCGCATCGTGAGGAGCTCTTGGCTTATGTGATGTCTCGTTTACTCCTGGTCAATGAGCCCGGAACAGAACCGAAGCCCTCACTGAAAGTACCAAAACTAAAGCGAAAAGACAAGTTGGACGGCTAGCCTTACATAACACCTCAAGAGCCTACTTTCTTTTAGTTTCAGCACGTGGAAACTGGAGCGGAAGGATAAAGAGATGATGGATCTATAGGGGTCAGAAGGGTGTGTAAATTTATCTATAGAGTTTGGAATAGAGTTGTATACGTTCAGTGTCACCGCATGGTTGATTGATCATTGTCCCATTAAAAAAATTCATAGGGAATGTATTGAAGGTGATTTTATCTGAACTCGTTGACGTTCTTGAATTCTGTGTGCTTACTGAAAATCAGATATGGGTGAGAGTTGTAGCTTTAATTTAAATCTAAAGGATTTGTTCATATATACGAGTGGAAGTTGGAAGAGAATGCTTCTATTGCTCACTATAGATGCCATCTCTGTTATGTGCTGTTTCTCTTGTATACTTCAGAACTAAATTCTTTTCTTGTATGATATATTAGAACTTGCTTCATTTATTATGTTCTTCACAAATGATTAAAATCATAATTATTGAAACAAGGAGAAAATTCCGACTTCCGAGCTTGAAGGAGGTGAAGAAAAATCAGCAAAAAATTCGCGGCTTGAAGGTGGGGATAACATCAATGTTGAACCAGGTATAAGCTCGTACATTGTAAAATGTAAACACTATTGCCTTTGGGGGGACCTTATGTTTTGCTCTGTACACTGCTAATGCATATTTTGGTAGGTTAAATCAGTACGAATTCAAATTCAGCTGTTTGCTGGGTCAATGGTGTGTTTTGTTTTTGTTTTATTTTCTCCATCTTGAAAAATGTAATCATGCCATTTTTCGGTGATAAAATACTTAATTATTAGATGGAATGCATTGCATATGAAGCAAGGGGCATATGTTTGAATATTTGCCTAGTTTATCACTCTGGTTCTTTGTTTTTGTTTTTTGTTTTTTTATTTCGTTTCTATCGTATTTCTGCATCAATTTGAAAATTATACTTCCACTGCTGTTATCGTATTTGTTATTGCACTTCTACTACTGTTATCGTGTTTGTTATTGCAGCTGATTCAAGGACTCATCTGGGTTTCTGGAAAAGGAATTTTTCTTGTTTAATATGGCTGGTAGATACTTTACAAGAATTCATGATAAGAGGTAGTTGGCCATGTCCTTTTAACCCTGCAATGATTGCCTTTTCAAACTCTATTCTCTAAACCTGCCCTCTCTTCTCTACGAGTTAAAACGAAATGGTTGGATATTATGAATATCAAACTCTATTTGATTGTATGGTGGTGGTTCTAGTTGCGTGTTACGGCTGTGGTGTCGTAAAAAACCAACCCTTGTGCATTTCTTGCTTTGAGCTTCTTTTGCTTGAACTTTTTTATTTTGTTTATTTTTATTTTAAATACCATTTATGCATTTGGTTTTCCGTCGTGTTTTTTTTTTGTTTGATATGCGTGAATGTTGAAGTTAGCCTATGCTCATATATCGTTTGACCCTACAATATCTAGTTAGCATATGCTCATTTTGATTATTTTCATGGGATATATCGTTTGATCTTACAACATTAGGATTTTAAGGAAATTTGTAGCACATTGTTTCTTAAGTAGGTAGTTACGTAGATTGAATCTACTAAGTCAAACTCATGATAGAATTTCAAGTTTCATTTCATTTTTTACTCGTGGCAATGCATTTTCTTTTCTCAAAAAAATTTAAACTAAACAGGGTGAAACATAGTTTGGCCCGTGGGCTTCTGATAATTACTTAACGATCTTGTAGAAGAGGATGATTCCTTTAATGGAATCACCGTAGAGAGAGAGTGGAGAGATTAAAATGAAAGGGATTCGAGTGAGTGAGGTTAGAGAAACAGAAAGAGACATTGAGGATGTGATATGATTTGCCATGCCATCTATTTGACAGTGTGTCTTTCTTCACACCATTCATTAAAGGGTCACTGAAGGAAGTTTTTTTTATGAATGGAATAAAAAAGGTACTTCCATTGCATTTTGAACATGTGACCAAACTATCAAATTTTGTTGGTTGGAGTAACTAAAATAAAACACACCCTATTAACTTAAACGTTTTTTCGCTCGTCTTTCATAATGGCATGTAAAAATTTGACATAAAAGACTAGATGATTGCTCCTGTGTAGAGAATTAACTTACAATTTTAAGAGAACATTGGGGAAGGAGAATAATGGTATGATCTTCAAAGGTCCAAAGGTCCACCTATAGATCTGTGTCGGGAATGCTGCTTAAGCATCATACCAGTTCGAATTCTCTTTTTTGAAAAGTCTGCACATGTCTCTAGGCCTTTAATTCTGGAGAAGTCTTAAGACTATTCTTTTCTTTAGTAAGCTGACTTGAAGATTCAAACTCGCAATCTCCGAGTATATATTTCTCGAAGACATAGCCATAGTCAACAGAGTTGTCCTTGAAGCTAATAGTGTGTTAACTAATGTGGCTGAATATAGGTGTTAGTGAGAATTGATTGTGTTACTCAGTTACGGTCTGTCTTTGTACTTTGAGTTGATTATCAATAACGCCAGTTCGTTAAAAATCCTAGAAATAGGTATCCAATTTGATTATACCTTGATTCCTAGAGAGAGATTTCCAATTCAATTATTTCTCAGTTTGGGATCAATTTAGAATTTCAGGTGTTGGTCAAATGAGCAAGAGAGCAAAAAAGTAGTAGCTCACTGTTCTCATCTTCCTTGCATCCAATTCTTTTTTTCCTTCGGCTAAAGATGGAAGATCTGAATACTAATTTTTAAGAACACTCATCTACTGTGATCCAACTTTTGGAGGAGGTGTTGATTCTACAGAGGGAGGGCGATTACTGATTCGAATTTGCATGTTTAGACCATAAGTTTTGAAGAGATTAAGTTTGAATATGATAGGTTTAACCCTTAGACAAATTAGGAATAATATGAGTGAGGGGTATTTGGATAATTAGTAGTTAAGGCATTTTATTATAAATAGAGAGGTCGAGGGAAAGAGGAGGTATCAAAATATTGAGCGGAGAGTATTCTCTAAAGAGAGGAGGTTCCAAGTTCCTATCAAAATTTGGGTCATGTTATATTTTCTTCTTTAGAATACAGTTGTTGTCTTATGTTTGATTGAACCCTGATTCAGAAAGGGAAGATGGATTGAACCCTGATTCAGAAAGGGAAGATGGATTGATTCAAAGTTTTAATTTCTTTGAACAAGGTTGGTGTCTTTCTCCTCAGATTAGTCACTGTTAAAATCCCCACTAATTTTCTGTGCTGCTTAGCTTGGATGAGGTGAGCGGAACAGAAAAATTGTTGTCCTAAGATTTGTAGAGAAGATAGACAGGGCCATAGAGGGGGGGAGGGGGGACTTCATAGACAACTTGTACTTTACCCTTAAAAAAATGTCTGTCACCGTTGCCATATCACTAATGTTAGTCTCGTTCAAAGAACCATCAAGAAACAAGAACCTCAGTGCTAAATTTAGCATTATCAACGTAATTCATCTAATAATTGATTAAGATGCTAAACATTTTGTTGGGATGCGAACAAAGGTTATATAAGGGGGAAGATCTACAACAATCTCTATGATCCATTTTGAGTGAAATCAAAAGTAAAATCATGAGGGTGTATGTCAAAGTGGACAATATCATACCAATGTGTTGCTTATAAATCTAGGTTCGTTTATCTACGTGATGTTTTTAAATTGTTGATTTCGTAATTTGATTTAGACAAGAATTTAATTTTGGAAAAGACTTGAATATATGTTTGTCTAAATTGTTGGAAATTTAGTGTTCGTATGTTATTGGACTTGACCATATTAGCGTATCACATTTATCTTGATATCTCCCTTCTACATGTATCAGTCTATTTATCTTTCATATGATCTGTTATTAAAATGTAAATACTTGCATTTCTTCGGAAACATTAGCAGTTGCAGTTAGTTAACTACTTTGGCTGGAGTTGGGGTGTACACAAAGCAACCAGGAATTTATGGTGGGAAGAAGCCACAAACATCAGTGGTCCAGGTGGCATCCTGAAAATCACACGTGGTCATTTAAATATTCATGCAAATTTTTGAATGAGCATGAGCTGTTCTCTTGTTGTATGCAAAAAAACAGATGGCTGGAGCATTGTACTTGATCAAACAAAGGGCAATCTTAAAGATGGTTCCAGCTTCCAACTGAGATTGATAAGTTCACTTTACTATAAGGTACATTTTTAAGGGGTAATGTAGGAATTAAAGGAACAAGCTTCTTTTATTACAATATATGTGAAAAAAGAGGTGTAAACGTGGAGTTACTTCAACCAGGTAACTTAGAACTGATTTACACAACCATGAGGCAGCGAAATGCAGAATGTTCTTCAAGAAATGAATGGACAGGATCATGAGGAAATCATCATCTATTGTAAGTTTTGATTTTCAGTGATGCTTTGTTTTTTGTCCATTAATGTTCTTGTGGTAGCCAATTATAAAGTCTTTTTTTGGGGGGAAAGGTACAGGGTTGGCTATTCACTTTTGTATGTGGACCAAGAAATTATTAGAAAAGGGGGTGTTCTTGTTCAAGGTAATCAACTTTTTTTAGGTTGCATTTCTTTATCTGGTGATGGGATGCAAGTTGAGTATTGGTTGGATGAGAATTTTCAAGCCAAATGAGCTGTATAATCTTAACTTAGGCTTTTAGCTTTTATTGTTTCTTGTTGAAAATTTAATGTATAATATTATATATTTTGTAAGTTTATTGTTTCTTGTTTATAGTTCATTAGAAATAAAATGGCCGGCGAGAAGAAAGCAAGGAACCTAAGCTCCTTTTTTTTTTTTTTTCTAAAAAACGTTTCCAAAATTGTAGTCAAATTCTTAAGGAAAAAAAAATCAAGTTTTTGTTTTATTTTTTCTGATTCCATTTTTTTTAACATATAAATAATAACATTATTTTATCAGTCTTCTTTTACTTTTTTAATATTTAACAATAAATTTAACATGCAAATTTTGGATATTCAATTTTGAAAAATAATTTTTATATGAAATTACATTTTGATTTAAATTATTTGAAAACAAAGAAGATTACTTGTAATGCCCCAATATTTTAAAATGTAATTCAAAATTATTTTGTTTATAAAGTTAAATGCAATCAACCAAAAATTA
>JBBMKA010017051.1:0-30579 GCA_037833695.1 Sechiopsis laciniata
TATATTTATTTATTTATTATTATTATTATTATTATTTTGAGAATCTATTTCTTTTAATTTTTAACTTTATAATTTATAATGCAATTTTCAAATTTGGAATATTATTCAATTTAATAAAAACCATAAATATAAATTGTTTTCTCTTTACAATTTTTTTAATTATTTATATTTTTTTTTAGTACAACAACACTTGGACGAGAGAATTTTACTTGAGTTATTTAGTTATGAATAATACACTAATGTCCCCAAGGGGCAGCCTAGCGGTTGAGAGCAAAGATTTCAAGGCACGTTTCTTGAGAGATCCCTCGTTCGAGGCCGCTGGACTAGTGGTTTTTTTTTTTAACTTTTAAAATTTATATTCATTTTGAATGAATAGCACACAAAAATATTAGTAAAATCTATATTACTTTTTTACCTTTTCTCTTTACAATTTTTTTTTTTTAATTTTAAATTTCTTTAAATTTCTATTTTTTAAAAAATAATAAATTTTTATTTTTAAAAAATTAAAGTTTGAAAAAAAAAAAGAATGAGGTTTGATTGAATTAAATAAAAAAAATAGCTTGATGTGGTGTTGAAGGAGAAGTTGAAGAAAAATTGAGAGGAGAGTAAGATTGAGGAGAGGTTGTGATATAATAAAAATAAATATGAGATGTAAGTATTTATGTTTCTAGGGAACATAAATATTCATAAATTTTGTAATTTGTTTTTTTTTTTTTTTGTAGGAAAAAAGTGAACTCACTAATAGGGATGTACAAAAAAACCGGTAACCCGAGCTACTCGGATTACCCAACTCAAACCGTAAGAGTTGGGTTGGGTTAGATGTTTAGGAAACTCAAATATTCGGGAAGGTTTGTGTAACGCCCCAACCCATCGTTAGCCAAGATATTGTCCGCTTTGGCCCACTGGCCTCACGGATTTGTTTCTCTCCCAATGGGAAAACGCGTCTTGCTAGGAGAAGGTATCCACACCCTTTATAAGGATCGCTCCGTGAGGCCAGTGGGCCAAAGCGGACAATATCTTGGCTAGCGATGGGTTGGGCCGTTACAGTTTGCAGGTTCACGGATTTTGGGTTGCGTTCAACCCAGAACCGGAATATAAATATATATTCTTGGCATTGATAGCCTAGTGGTTGTACTAAGAAACAAAATTTTGATTTGTGCTAAAAATGGAAATGCACTTAAAATGGGTGCCCAATATATTGTCATTTCATACAGAATTCCATAAATCTGAAGTTAAACTCGCGAGAGACTAAACCCTATAAACCTGTGTAAGCTCGGCATGGTATACTAATTAACAATGACATCATAATCTAAAATCCTACCTTGATTGTAGAACTAAATAACAATTAGAAGTTTGTTACATTCTTAGGGCACATTTGGTGCACGTATCAGTGAAATCAGGGTTAAGATAACCCTCGTAGTAATCTGCGTTTGTTTTAAGGGTGTGTTTGTTTTTGGTAGAAAAAGTGGAGTGGAAGAGAATGAAGTGGTTAATAGTAGTTTGAAGTGGTTAACTACTCGTTTGGGGATTGAGGTTAGTAGTGAATGAATGATAAATTTGATGTGAAGTTTAATAAAATTTAATGTGAAATTTGATCGAAAAGTTGAAGAGTAGTTAACGGTGGTTGTTTATTACAAAAAACAAGCGAGAGGTTAGCGAAACTTTCTCTCTCATATACGCTTTCTCTTTCTAATTTTCCTTGGAGAAGCGAAAGAGTCTGATCATGGGAAAATCTGCTCGTCCATGGAAGGCGCAATTGTTATTTCCTCTATTTATGGGTTTTTTCTTCTTCATCCAACAAAAACACAATGCCACCCAATTCGCAAAAGGAATTGGGTAAAACAAATTTCGCAAAACAGTTTTAATCTGCCCCCCAATTTTCATCTCTGTCGTCTTCGTTCACCGCCGTCTCCTCAATTGTACTGTGAAAGCCGAATTGATGGTGTTTAATTGAAACAGGTTCATGGAAGCGGCTTAATTTTTTCACTAATATCTCAAAAAAATCCAACTCAAACCATAGGAATAAAGAACTGAAGCAGAAAGAAAATACAATTAAATCAATTGTAATATTTTTATTAAACTCCAAGTTTACACCTTTTTTTTTTTAATTTTCTTTTTTTTCATTACTACACGTATATAGAAGGGATGAGCTGTAACATCCAACATTGAACAACTTGCAAAAATATCTAAGCATAGTTCACTAAAAATAACTACTATTTTTTTTTTTTTTTTTTTTTTTTAAAACACACTATTGATATAAATTAACTATGCTAAATACAATAAAATTTGCTTTAATTTTATGTTTTTTTTTTTTTGGCAATATATATAGGACAAATTATAATTTGGATAAAATGAAAAAAAAAAAAATACATTGCACAAATTTTAATTAGGATAAAATTAAAGTTCCTATTAAGATTTATTTATTATTTTAAATCTAAATTAAATGTAATAATGTTATATGACCGAGTAATTTAGAGAAATATCGAGTCGGTGGCTTGATGATTGATTGTTTGGTGGAAATCCAATTCAATACCAAAGTTACACGTTCAATTGCGAGAATTGATATTTGGCTCTCATTTTTCTTTGTAGGGTTTGTAGTCCCCTTTTCCCAACTTATACTTAAAAAAAGTAATAGAAAAAAATAATTATTATATTGATACGTTATGTTTAATAATTTTATTTAACAATAAATATATAATAAAACCAACTTTTATGGTTTTAAATAATAATAAAAAATTAATTAACAATATATTTGAAGTATTTGATAACAATTAAATGAAAATAATGTTATTTTATTAATAAGCTAAAAAATGAACATATTAAACTTAATTTAATAACCAGCTTAATTTAATCCAACTTATAAAAATCTGCACACCAAACACAGATTAACTTAACCTTCAGCTTAACTTAACACTGCTTAACTTAACCCTAATCTCTACACAAAACACGCCCTTAAGGGTTGTTTGGTGAAAGTGTTAAGTTAATATTGGTTAACTTAACTCTCAAAACTTGTGTTTGATGAAAGGGTCAGAATAACTCGAATTAGTTAACACGAATTAAAATCTTGGCACAATACTTCAAGTAAAATCGAGTGAGTTTTCCAACAAGAGCAGTAGCTCAACAACATCGGTATATACCCAATAATTAAGAGGTCATGGGTTTGAATCCCCCACCCTCAATTTTTGTAACCTCAAAGAAAAAATTCCTTCTAATGTTGGCCGCTTTCGTCATGTCTTCATCAATTCTTGCGACTGTTTCAATTGAGTTATGGTCATTTGTATATCAATTGTTCTTTACCGTATTAAAAAAATGCATGAAAATGACAAATGCACCGTTTCAATTATGTTTATTTGTATACTAATTGTTCGTTAGTGTATTAAATAAAATGAAACAATCATATCATCGACCCTTTCGAATAAGCAATGGAATTGGCTAGCTCTAAGATTTACATTATTGGGCTCTAATTTGAGTTGAGAAGCCCAAATCGAAGTCCGTCGTCCCATTCACTCCCTTCCCAACTCTGAGTTCCCATCTGGCCACCGTCTCCGATCTCTCTCTCCGCCGGAGAGATTATTCAACGAGCTTGAAGAAGAAGAAGAAGAAGAAGCGCAATTGAAGATCAATCCCCATTCAAATTCAAGTATGTATTCAATTTCATTTCTGTTTACCCCATAAACCCTAGAATCATAGATCCCAATTCCCATTTGAAAGATTTGAATCAATTGCAATCAGATCTGGATCCCGATCCATCATTTCACCATGTCCTGTTTAGCCCTAGCTCTTCAACCTGCTAATGGATCCGATATCCTCCTTCAAACTCGCGAATGGTTCCCTCCCCCTCGAGCCCTAGTTGCCCTTTCTTGTTTCCGCCAAATGCGACTGGCCTTTGCTGCTACCAAGCACCAGAGCCACCACGCGTCCACCGTCCTCGGCGATGATTCCTCGCTCGCCGACTCGATTGCCTCCCTTGGTGACGATCCTTTGGCCGCATCTAATGGTCAGGTTATCGTCGGCGTCGAGAGCCGCTACCGTATTGTTTATCGCCTCGTCAATGGCATCTATGTTCTTGGCATCACTACTGCCGATCAAGATAATTCTGTTAATGTATTTGAGTGTATTCATATTGTAAATCAAGCTGTGAGTGTCGTTGTTACGGCTTGTCGTGGTGTTGATGTCACGCCGGAGAAACTTAGCCGGAAGTATGCTGAGATTTACATGGCGTTGGATATTGTTTTAAGGGGTGTTAGTAATATTCGCCTTGCCGCTATGCTTGCTTCGATGCATGCTGATGGTCTTGCGAAGATGGTTCATTCGGCATTGGATACAGAGAATAAAATTCGTGGGGCTGATAGTTGGAATGCCGTGGAGGTTTACTCGATTGATCATCAAGCCAATGTGGAGGTGTTTTCAAGTGCGCGGTTTGAGCTACCTGCAGAGACTCTCAAAGTTGGGGATGAAATAGCTGCAACTCTTGCTCCTGTTACTCAGAGTGTGAATGAGCAACAGGATCAGCAGCAGCAGAAGAGTGAGGAGCCTGCTGCTGAGCAGGATCCATTTGCGGCAAGTGACATGATTAACAAGCCTGCAGAGCTCGTGAGCGGGTTCAAGAAGAATAAGGAACCTTCTGCTACGGATTTGACTATGGTTTTGGCGGGTCTTGAGGTGACTACATTGCCACCTGCGGAGGCCACTCAATCAACACATATTGGTGTGGAGGGATTTGAAGGAAACTATGGTGGTATAGAATTCAGTACCGATCAAGCTACAATGGAAGAAACTTTTGAGGGCTTCAGTGATGCTTGGGGTGGAGGATTGGATCCGTCTGAGTTCGTGGAATCTAAGAAGGTTAAAAAATCAGAAGGCCTCGGTGGGTTGGAACTGTTGCAGACCGGAAGTGATGCGAAAGCAGCCGTTGCTGATGCTAGTGGTACTGCAACTCCACTTGAGAACTTGGTCACTAAAACTGAAATGAAGGGTCCCGAAATGTATATTATCGAACAGATTAGTGCTGAGTTTAGAGAATCCCTTTTGGCAAGAGTAGGAATGATGGGAGTTATATATTTGAAAACTTTGTCACCTAAAACCTCGGATGACAAAGAAACAGATTTGTCATTTCGCGTCGAGGATACAGCTTCCATTAAGCGATTTGTCATGCAGGGTTCTCGTGTTAGTAGCCTTGGAAATGGAATATTTCATGTGCGAACAGCGCCTTCAAATGAACCCATACCAATTATAAAGTATAGTTTGCTACCTAGATTAACCCCATTGCCTTTGAGAGTTCGTCTCATACAACATCATAGTGGAACTTTACTTTCCGTGATGATTCAGTATGCTGCGAACCCTGATTTGCCATTACCTTTGAAAGATGTGACTTTTACTCTAAAGCTACCTGTTGATCCTACATTGTTAAAGGTGTCTCCCAAAGCTGTATTGAATAGGTCTGAAAAAGAATTGAAATGGCATGTTCCCGAAATTCCTTTGAAGGGTTCTCCTGGTCGATTGAGAGCTAGGATGCCTGTGGATCCGCACGAGGAAGATGAAGAAGAACTTGAAGTGGTTGCTTATGTGAAGTTTTCAGTTCAAAGTTACAGATCGCTATCTGGGATTTCGTTACGGCCGGCTACTGAGGGTAAGACAGACTTCTACGAGACAGATCACAAGTTTGAGTCTGGAGTCTATACATGCAACTGAAGCCTTTAAAGGTATTTTTCCTTACGGATTATTTTGTTTTCTTACCTTGTATTTCTTTGAGGTGCGTGTTTTAGGTTTGTTTGTTTCGGCTTAGCTTGTAATTTTAGATTTGTGGTTCGTGGAAGTTGTCTATCACTTTCCATTGATTTCATTTATGAACGTCTGATTTTGTTTTTTCGTGGTATAATATGATTGTACATTAATGAATTCATTGGGCTTCACTGATGATCCTTTTACCTATCACAAGAAACTTATGTAGGATGCTTGGGAGCTTCTTGCAAATTGTAGAGATGTTTAAATATCAGTAATACTTTCAATGTTCTTTTTCTATCAGCTCCTGCATGTCTATTGCTACCCTAAATGATCGAGGTTTTAAATATTACCTTAGGTTTTGTAAGTATATGTTGATTGTTAAACATTGGACTTTTTTTTATAATATTTGGGGTTGGAGGATTTGAACATGCAACTTCTTTGTCGAAGATAGGCCGCTTTGGTGTAAACATTTAGTATTTAAATCATTGACCTTTTAAATGTTTCTCCCGGCCGTCTCCAAGGGATGACGCAGTGGTTGAAAACTTAGGCTTTGAGAGTATGCTCCCCTTAAGGTCTCAGTTTCGAGACTCACTTGTGACATTACTCCTTCGTAGGATGTCTCCCGTATCTGGCCTAGGGACGGGCGTGGTTACCCTTGTTTCAAAAAAAAAAAAAAAGTTTCTCCAGGCCCTTCTTGTCGAAAAGAAATGTTTCTTGTTTTATAGACCTGACTACTATATTCCTCTCGAAGCCTGATAATTAATTTACTCTGCCTACAGAGGTCACATAGGTCTCTTCTGAAGTTTCCTCAGTGCTATTCTTACAGAACCCGAACAGAACTAGAATAGTTTTGAAATAATAATGATTAAGAACTACAAGATAATCCGTATTTGGACCTTCTCTCTTGAGATCTCATCCCATTTCCTATATCCATAACCAATATCTTAGCTATAATTAAATACCATTACTATCCTATTACTATTTGTACTTCTATCCGAAATAATTCCTTTCATATCTTGTGGAAAGAAAAATGCTCAAGTACTGTACGTCAATCTATATTATTATATTATAACCAACATGGAGTGACTTAGTGGTCAAGAAAGGCTTGGAAAACTAAGAGGTGATGAGTTCTTAGTGGTCAAGAGAGTTTTGGAAAACTAAGATGTGATGAGTTCAATCTACGATGGTTACGTATATAAATATTAATTTTCTAAGGGTTTCCTTGACATTTAAATGTTGTAGGGTCAGGTCCTGTAATTGTCTGATACCAGTTACATTATTAAAAAACCATCCTCTCAATTACTTTTTCTTTAAATCGTATTTTTAAAGTGTGCAAGAACTGAAATAATTGCTATTCCTTTGGACTTCTAGGTCGCTTGTTTGTTGTAGGATTCTTGTTCGTTCAATCCTCGGCATTTGCCTAAATTTTTTACGACCAACTATTTAGTCTCATGATATGAAAACGAGGATAGATAACAAGCAAATGGATCAAGTGAAAGAAGGAAAAAAGGGTCTGCTGCTAGTACTGAAGTTAAAATCAAGTATCAAACCCGGAACCTTATGATTGTTAACACATTCGGTATGTTAGTTGAACTGTACTCACTTTTAACAGTACATTCACGTTTCATTTCATTGTGAGATCTAAACTTTGGCACTACTTGTTGTAAAATATGTATTTCCGTTTGTAATGTTGAATGAGTGCATAATTGCATATATAAAGTAGGCTATGAAATGATTCTCCTTTTACATCATCAGCCTGAAGACATGGTTTTATGGGAATCATAAGATGGAAGAAATGATTTGATTTGAATAAGAGTGAGTGAGGAACATAAAATTCCTTCATAAGCTTCACAGTAAATTCAGATTCAGAATTCACATTATGTATCATAATATAGAGGGGGAATTATTTGACTCAAGAAGAGCCTTGGTTGGACCTATCATGTTGTCTAAGTCCACATTATGAAATATGTTGGACTGTAATCATGAATCTTCCTCAACCATATAAGTTTGCAAGAGGCCACTTTTTTTTTTTTTTTTTATTATTATTTTTTTTTACAGAATCAGAAAATCATTATATAATGGAGGAGGCTTAATCAATACTGCTCGTTTCTGGTAAATTGCGTGAAGGGAACATTGCAAAGATAGAGATGCATCAAAGTGATTCAACAGAAATTTCTTTATTAAAATTGTGTATTTACTAGTTTAACTATACATATTTTTACCTTAGATTAGTAATTAACTTAATTCAATTTTCTAATTCCTCATCTATAATCATTTTGGTTTTTGAAATTTGTGATGGTTAGCTACTTGATTTTTTTTTTAAATAATGGGAGAGAGAGTAGTAATTGAAAATATTTGTTTGTAGTACAACAACAATATTTGGAGGTTGTGAGTGATTTCTATATCGACAGTACATGTTTGGAACTTATCTTAGCAGCAAAAGAAAATGTTTGTTAAATTAATTTGATGGAAGAATATTAGGTGTGATAGGTTAATGTTGTTGCAGGACATCAAGAAGTTTTTTTTTAGCCTAATAATAATTGAGGTGAAAGAATTTGAACTTGTGATCTCTTGGATCATGAACACATACTTAAGTCATTGGACTATTGCTCTATTCAATTTTTTTTTTTTGGTTCAGTGCAATAAAGTTATAATCTTTTGATATTTTAACTGACTAAATTATACTAAAACTAGATAAATCATAAAATTAATGTCTTAAAAATATAGGATGAATCTCATCCACCAAGAACAAGGTAAAAAGGAGGGGGGGCAACTTGAATAAAACGTGCCACTATTCAATGATGCAAATTGCAAACAATGAAATATTTTTAAAATAAAACCTTCATATTACCCAAATCGAACGACAAATGCATGAATAATAAATGGAGAATCCATAACATGTGTTCGATCATTTTCAAGGTGAAGTGCATTTACGAAGAAGAACCAAACTTCTAGGAGAATAATATTAATATTAATTAAAAACACATATAAAACTATATGTCACACAATTCTAATAAATACAAATACGTTTTCATATATCATATTCGGGATTCCCGTGATTCTCATTCACTTCTGACTGTCACCTACAAACCAAACCATTTTTTCAAAATAAAACGAAAACAAAATAAATAAAAATTTAAAAAAAGATTTGAAAGAAACCGCACCATCATTTTCAGTCACGCTCCGCCACTGTACATTACCGTCCCTTCGACGTGAATCATAATGACGTTTTTCATTTTAATTATTAAATTCCCAAACTGACCTTCTTGCTGGAATGGAACTTCACGGCATCACGAGGGCAATATAGTCCCAAACGCAACCTCCTTCACGTGCGATGCACGTGACAAACTCAGGCAGTTAACGACGCCGTTACATCTACACTAACTTGGTTCTTGCAGCTAAGCGCACGGAGAATTCTCCAAGCCGCCTCGCCGGAGCTCCGTTTGCACTGAAACTTCCCTTTGCTCTCATTCGCCGGAAAAATTGCCGACGAACGGCGGCGGACTTGTCTGCTCTTAATGTCGCTGAGTTCCATCTCCGCCGGAAACTTCACCATTCGGAACATTAGCAAGTACCACCGCGGCTTCGGCGATGCCTTTTTGTTCATCGGATCCGCCTTCAATCCGCTCTTGATCGGAAATTTTCGATCGAATTCAACTGTCGGTGAGAAAATCGAATTCGATTGGCGATAGAGCTTTCGGTAATCGAGCGATCGGCTATTCCGCTTGAGATTGATCTTCGCACTGTTCGATCGAGAAACAGAGCTCTGCAATCCAGACAACGACTCGGATCTTTTTCGAAATCCAGGCTGTTTTCGGCTCTCTACCTTTGAGACATTCTTCTCCGAATGATCGTTGAGAGGAAGCAATTTGCCGCAGAAGATCAAATCCTCTGCCGGAGAAATTTCAGAGGCGATGAATCCAGTGGTGAAGAACTCGAACAGATCGAGCGGCTCGGAGGAGGATCTACGTGGATTCTTGCGGAAGGTTTCCGAATTGTGGTCGCCGGATTTATCATTATCGAGTGGAAGATCGGAGAGAGAAATGCACTTCTCTGTTTCTACTTCGTCTTCGCCGCCGTGATGATCTTTTCTCCGATTGGATTCGCCGGAGTCGTCCATGAACACTGTGTGGAAGGGAAGATAAAGGAAAAGGCTGTGTTTAGAATTATGCACCAAAATTTATATTTATATACAGACAAAAACTGAGAGAGATGATATCAACGCTTTTTTTTTTCTTTTTTTCTTTTAATATTGGATTTTGGGTGTGAAATTATATGAATTTTTTTTTTCTTTTTTCTTTTTTCTTTTAAAGGCTAAAATACTGCACACTTATGGATATTAATTGGGACCACTGTTATTTTCCATCGTAATAAAAAATTTATGTATTGAAACTTCATCTTCTAAATACAGATGTACATTTTCTCCGTGGGATCGGGTTTCCGTTGGAATCCATCCTTAGTGGGGCGAAGAATTCCCGATTAGGCAGAGAACGGAGTCTGGGAGTGACGAAAAAATTTCTCGTTGGCTAACCGGGGCTGGGGATGGGGATTGTATTCCCCGTCCCCGATCTCCGCTCAATTTAACTTTTTTTTAATATATTTTTTCTTTATTTTATTCCTTTAATTTTCAAATAAATATATATTTTTTGGTGAAATTATCTATGCATTTGAATATTTTTTTTGATAATTAATATTATAGTTAAAACTTATAGATATTTTTTAAGAAAATCTAATTATTTAAAATTATTGTCCAAAAAATATATAAAAAATGAAAAGTAAAAAAAATAAATTGAAAAAAAATCTTCGAGGAGAACCCGGTCCCCGTCGGTGCCCTGCGAGGAATCCGTGCCCCGATCCTCGAAAACAAATGAGGATTTTTCCAGGAACGAGAGTTAATTTTTAGGACGAGGATAGGGACAGTGAAGCCATTCCCCGGCCCCGCCCTGCCCCGTGCACATCTATACTTTCAAACTATATATTTTTTTAATTTAACTAATAAAATATAAATTATACTTCATTTTCTTCATTTATTTTAGAAAATAAACTCCAATTTTATTTAAGTAAATTTCCCTAAATTTAGAATGGCATAGTTTCAAAAACTAGAATTTAGTTCATATAATTAAAAAAAAGTTAGAATTTAGCCCCTATAATTTTAAAAATTATAATTTAGTCACTATGATTTGATAAAACCTAAAATATAGTAATTGTCATTCATAATTTTTTTTTGTTCAATTAATTACTTAACTCTTCATTTTCATTAAGGGTGATAATGAAAATCGAAAACCGACAAAACCGAACCAAACCAAACCGATTTATTGGATGGGTTTGAATTTTTCACATAACATTGGACATATTGGTTATTATTTAGAGAAAACCGAAAGTTATTGGATCGGATCGGTTTCTATTTGTAAAAACCAATAAAAACCGACCGAACCAATATTGATTTTTTTTACTTTCATTTTTCTTTTTATATGTTAGTTAAACTTTTTATTGGTAAGTAATTAATTATTTTTGTTTAATTTAATTATAAATTATGAGATTTTTTTTTAGGAAAACAACATTAAAATATGAATTGGAAGTGAAATAACAATTAAAATAGTAAAAAAGAATTAAACCATAGAGAACCAAATTGAAGAAAATCGAGCCAATGATTTTATCTTTTATAGGACATTAGTTCGGTTCCTCTTTTTGTCAAATCAATCGGATCGGATCGGTTATCGATTTGGCCTAAAAATCAAGGAAAATCGAACCAATGGTTTTGTCTTTTGTTGGACATTGGTTCGGTTCCTCTTTTTGTCAAATTGATTGGATCGGTTCAGTTATCGGTTTAACCTAAAACCGAAGAAAACCGAACCAATATCACCCCTAATTTTCATAATTGACAAATGAATAACTAATTTCTAATTAGTTAATTTGCTAACCATTGAAATGAAAATGATTATTTTATTTTTTTTTATAAATTTTATCAAATTATATGAAATAAATTTTAGTTTTTAGAATAAAAATGATTAAATTATTACTTCATTAAACTCATATAAACTAAATTTTAATTTTTGACTCATATGATAATTAATCTCTAATTTTATTTAAATCATACCTTTTGAAGCGGGTGACTAAATTTCATTCTTTCAAACTTAATTCAAGTAAATGTCTATTTATTATGTCAAATTTTATGTTTAGAGAGGATTGAAATGACAAGTAGGAGAGAAGTTTTTTTTTTTAGTACAAATACGAGGAGGAGAACCAACAAATCTATATAAAATGTACAACTGCTCTCAAATAATATAAGAGTCAAGTAGAGAAGTTTTTTCTATCATTAATAAACATTAGATAAATCTTATCCCCACATTTTTTCTCCTCACCTTTTGACTAAATAAAACTTTTTTATATATCTTATGTAAAATAATAAAATACCTAAAAAAGGAAAAACGTAAAGTGCGAATTGGATGTCACCGAATATTAAAGTTTTATTTTGTCCGAACTTCACATTTCAGTCACCAAAAAGTAGAGCAGATCTCAAATTGAACTCAAAATACATTTTGAAATGGAAGGTAATTTATAAATTGGGTAGTTTATTTGTATGATTTTAAGAGTTAGAATTTTAATTGAGAGAATTTAGTTAATATAATTTTAAAAATTAAAATTAAATAACGAATTTATAATAAAAGTTGCAAACATGTGGTGCAGCTGCTTTTAAACTCAAAGCTTACATTAGAAACTTGCCCACATGTGGTGCAACTGCAAAACCAACTACATTACCACTTTGATTTTTTTGGGTTAGCATGTTGAGAAGTGTCTCAAAATTTGTCAGAAGTGAACATGACACATATTTTCAATCAAAAAGTAGATGAAGGAGTTATTCTTTCACTCTTTTGAAATAAAATAAAGTAAAAAAGGAACTCATATTTTTTTAATTTAACTATTTGTTTGAATTCAAATATCAACAAATCAGAGTGGCGCAGCGGAAGCGTGGTGGGCCCATAACCCACAGGTCCCAGGATCGAAACCTGGCTCTGATATGTTGATTATTTTTTATTTTTCTTTTTTCTCAGAATAACCAGCCAACAACATTTGGGTACAAAATAACTATGGTGGACCCATAACTACAAGTCAGAGAATTTCCTAGTTTCTCAAAAGGTTCTATATCAGCTTGCTCTACCTTTTATATTTGCCCTTCTTTTCCTTTTGTTCTTTTTTTTTTTTTTTGAAGCAATGTTTGTTTGTGCCCTTCTATACATGCTTCTTACACTGATAATTGTGAATAATGAAGTTTCAGAATCTACTTTTATTTATTTATATATATACACACACGTGCGTATAAAGGCTTGTGTGGCAGTAGTTAAAAGCTTGTATTCGAAAGTATGTACCACTCAAAATCTCAAGTTCAAGACTCGCATGTGACATTAATCTATATACCTCCCAAGTCTTCGTTCTTTCAATACCTCTTGATACTTGACCTAGAGATGGACATGGTTACCCCCAAATTTAATGGAGCAAAGTTCTAATTTTCCATATATACGTATAAAGACACCATGCGGTCAAATTGGCAGACATAAGACCAGTATCATAATTAGTTTGTAAGAGATTGATGTTGCATGCTCCATTTAGACAATTTCTACCATTAAGCTTGGATGGAAAGGTAAAACCATATGTGAATATGCATCAATTAATTGAACCAACATATGTTTAAAAAAACTCAACTGAAAAAATTCAGGCACAATGATCTTTACTCATAACTAAGATACCATTATTAAAAATACGAAATTGGATAGAGGAATCACAATAGGTAGGCACAGATGCGCATAAAAGCCAAAGCAGAAACAAAAATTCAAAATTATTTCATCTGTTTTGAATAGGTTACAAGCGTTAAGTATATACGAATTCGAAGACTGGAACCATCTTTGTTGGTTCATAGAAGAACACTAGGAGAAACGATAGCTCTTAACTAAATAAATGACTGGCTACATTTGTGTATTCTATTAAATTACACGAACAAAAGAATATACTTCATTTGAGCTGTGGATCCAAATGGGAGAGAAAAAAGAGTATAATTTTTAGCCTCTGCAATGCTGAGAAGACGACCAGGGAACTCAATTTGGGAAGAAATATTTCCCAATAATTCATTCAAACCAAGATTCACTTTTTTTCTTTTTTTTTAAATATTCTACAATATGCCTTTGGAGTTAGTTACCACACATCACGAAGATACCTTCCATTCATCTGCAGATTCTTCACCATGCTCTCAGCTTTAGAGCTTTCCAGAGATCCCTGAAATTGATATCCAGAAACTTAGAGAGTAGCATATTAGACAGGCCCGTGATAGATTTCGGGCCTTACAATAATTAAGAATAATATGAGAGGTATTTGAGCAATTAGTTAGGGCATTTCATCATAAATAGAGAGGTTGAGTGGAATATAGGTATCCAAATATTGAGTAAGAGTAAGAGTAAGGTGGATGCAAGAGAATTCTTTTCTAAAAATGCGAAGTTCCAAGTCCTATTGAAACTTGATTTATCTGGTAGTTCTTTATCCTATGATATCAATCTAGATATTAAGTCTTATCAGAGCTATTTGCAAAGAGTTGATAACGAAGTTCTAAAGAGGGAGAAGAGAGCTGAATGATAAACGTCCTTACGTAGCCAAACATTGTGTCAGTATTGAACTTTTAAAAGATTGGAGAGCTTTTGAACTCTTGTATGGATCTTTTGGGCGTGAGAAATAATATCTTTTGAAGAAAGAACAGGTCATGATATTTGATCCCTCATTAGATTCAACGTTTTTCTTCGGGTCTTGGTGAAAGCCCTTTTTGTAGGCTCCATTTACCTTCTTTCTGGTGGGCTTTTCTTTTTGTGCGTGTCCCATCATTTTTTTCTCAATGAAAGTTCGATAAATTCTAAAAACAAAATGGAGAGCTTAGACTTGGGTGCATGATTAGACTATACATTTTTCTTAGTCTTACCTCTTTTAGTTTTAACTTGTGAGAAGATGGAAAAGGAAATTCGGGATACATAGAAAGTGACTTGTAAAAATACCTGCTCTTGCGCGATGGTATGGAGAGTTCGGTGGACATCCCTAGCCATGCCCTTTGCATCACCACATACATATAAGTAAGCACCTTGAGATAGCAAATTCCAGATGTTTGAGGCCTGCATATGTAAAGGGAAATTGGCTTTAATTTCTTCTACCATTAATTCAAAAGCATATAAGTTAGACTCTTGTTAAAATCATCTTTTCACCTTCTCTGCCATTTTATGCTGCACATATTCCTTTGTTGACCCTTCCCGTGAGAAGGCGATTACCAACTCAGACAGAGCACCCGTCTCAACATAGTTGTTCAGCTCATCCTCATATATATAATCCTACAAGAGCAGAGGCAAAATGAATTGGTTGAAAATCTACAAATAGACAACAATATGTTTCTTCAACAGCCGGAATACATAAGCTTGAATGCGGGAACTTATACCATTCTACGGTTTCTGCATCCAAAGAACAATATGGAAGGCCCCAATTCTAATCCAGATTCTTTCAAAGCTAATCTTTCCTGAAGAAAAAAGTAATTCAGCTTGTTTATTAACTAGAAGCGCAAACGACACAAAGAAGTAAGCCAAGGAACTGTTCGCAAGTAGAAACCTGTAAGAAACCTCTGAAAGGAGCCAATCCAGTTCCAGGACCAACCATGATAATAGGCACTTTACTGTCTGCAGGAAGCTTGAAGTTCGATTGCCTCACAAAAATTGGAGCCCAACTGCATTCAATGCTTTTCTCCATGGGCACAGAATTCTGAAGAATGCAGAAAATACATAAAATTCTCAAGTCAGAAGAGGGTGACCAATCGTGCTACAGTCGCTGAATATTATCTGAACCAAATGAGAAACTTGCCGAATAAATATATAGTCAAAATAAAGGAAGAATTTGGCGATAATAAAGCTTCTTCAAGTTCATAGTCATCAGGTAAAGAAAAAAAACAAGGTCAGAAATTCTCCTATATTTGCTTCCAAAAATAACCCTCCTACAAAGCTTTCTAAGTGGAAAGCCTTCACTCGTAAGCATAAAAAAGATCATATATAGCCAAGATATTGTAGGCAAAGGTAATATGGTCCATAACGTTTCAAGTTTTATAGGAATCATTTACAAGGTAGCCAACAAGAGCAGTAGCTCAGCGGGTGTACACTTGACCTAATGACCAAGGTAAACCAACTGTTGAGCACAACTCTTGGGTTCGAGTCTCCCACCCCCAATTGTTGCAATCTCAAAAAAAAAAATCATTTACAAGGTAAACCAACGGAAGATGCTCAGAAACCCTAATTATTCAGGGATATTGTGCTCCATCTAATATTTATTATCTCCCTGAAAAAAATTATAGCGTCTTTGGCATTATCAAATTCATCTTTCCACACAAGGATGGAAGCAAGAAATAAATGTAGTATACCTTCATCCAAGTTGAGCACACTCCTTTATGAATACGTCCTGTTGGCATTTTGTCATAGACTAAAGCACAAGTAACATGAATTCTAGATGGAGCCATCCTGTTAAAGCACAAAAGACAGATATTTAACAACTCAGCAGAAAAGAGATAATTTACTAGATAAGGGGAGGGAGAGAGAAATGAAAAAGAGATACATAGGTGATAGGAAAACGTAACGTTCAGTAGTATGCCTTATCAATACAACATTACAATACATGAGAAGTGATAGTATTTCCTAAATCTTTCAACCTAAACATCAAATCTATGTCTACCAAAACTTATTCTGAACAGCCCCAATGTTTCCAAATCGCAAGGCGCACACTAAAGCGACAAGTATCCTAATCACTTAAGGCAAGAGGTGACATAAAAAACATCGCCTAAGAGAAGCAAGAAACACTTAATACAATACCAAATATACGTACAAAATAAAAAATAATTAATTCTAAAAACATGGAAATAAAATCTAATTGATATAAAAATAAAATTAGTAAAAATTAGAGATGCTCAATGAAAATATAGTTGTGAGTTCTTTTTTGTTGTAATATGGTAGAAACAACAATTAAACAAAGAAGCTAAAAAAAACTGGCATTTGTTTCCTGAAAGAAAATAATGCTAAGATTTAACTTTCTTAGACGAGAGATTTGCCATCTGTCATGATTGCATGTCACATGGATGCATGCGACGGTTTTAATGCATCTGACTTATCTTCTTCTTCTTCTTTTGTCATTCTACTCCTTACTTTTCAACTGTTCTTCGTTTCTCTTCTTTTTATCCTTCTTAAAGCTTATTTTAGACTGTCTTATTCTTCATCTTTGTTTGTCATTTCGCTTCTGTCGACTCTTCCATTTATCATGTTTATAGAATTTTTTACTAACTCATCCACATTTATAGACTCTCGCTTCACTTTGTGTCAATGACCAAAAAGGCAAGAACTGAAGCACCCTGTTGAAGACACTTGCCTTGGTTACCTACAAGGCCCTAAGGCCTCGCCACATATCTTTACAATGGGCTATGCCAAAACAGTAGAAACTTTAGTTACAATTTTCTACCAAATGGTTGTTTCAGAAAAACAATTCTTACCAACTGGAGGCAAGAAATAACTTCTATTACATGTACATCACACGCCTTCATCGATATGATCCAATATAGACAATGCTTGAAATGCATTTGTTTTAATCACACAGATTTCTCTTGGGTGTGATACCACATCTGTCGGAAGAAATTTCTATGAATGATAAAAATATATAGGAGAAAAGGTGGGGGAATTATAACTACCTGGGAGATGATGATATGGAGTAGAATCGAGGCTGCAAACGTGGTGCAACAGCTGCAAAGAAGACACCAAGTGGGGGCTTGGCAGAAGGAAATTCAGCCATGACTTCAAGAAGGCTTTTCTGGCTACCAACCACAGACTGGGAATACTCATTCTACACAAATTATAAATAAGTACGTGAGATTTTACAAGCAGAAAGGTATCCAATTAATCTTTCAATATATCCTTCTTAAATCACTACCTTCCCAGCTGGAGATGCAAGATATCTTAGTCGGTCAGCCTCTACAGGATTTGAAGAATGTGCTGCCAATGCAAGCAACACTGACTGAAAATGCATGCATTAAGACTAGGTTAATCTCCTAACATATAAATTTCCCACTAAACCAGCAGCATGAAGCAATCACTCCAAAATACCTTCTTGGGCGAATTTAAGAGATCTGCATATCGAGTCAATGCTGTTCTGAGTGTACTGGGTGGAAAAGGAGGTGGTAAAGAGCTTCCACCTAGTGGAGTGCCATCCTCGTTATCAGTGTGTATGGAGAAATGCATTTCAGGCGACAAACCCAATAAGTTTAGTGCCTCATCCACAGTCTCAGTTAAATTTTCACAGTAAACACCAACATGATCCCCTGTTTCATACCTGAGACGAGAAGAATCCTCTCAATTATAGAACAGATGCATAGAAAAATTCTATCAATTAATTATACTATGAACACATATTCCATTCTACGTAGCCTACCCTAAATGATATGGGTAAAAACAAAAGTATTATAAAAAGAAAATGTATCACCAAGGTCCCTCATATACACCAATTGAGGCTACTTACTTGAGTGCAGACCCAGAAATATCAAATTCTAGATGAGTACAAGAACGATCGGATGCAGGCATATGGAGCTCCTTCCTCACAACCACATTCGATCTTCATGCAATAAAAGTAAACAAGAAATTAGATTCTTTCTACTTCTCCTTATAATATCAATTCCCAGAGGGAAGCACATGGTGGGTCAAATTACAACTTGGTACATTAAATTCTCACAACCTGAGTGGATGTTGAGCATCATGTACAGCATGACCATTTGCATTCATCCAGTTCTTGTTCTCATTAGCTACATCTGCAGAATCATGGAACACAACACGATATTCTGATATAGCAGCCGTGTAAGGTGTCGTCACTGTCACTGTCGTGGTATTTTCCTCATCTCGAAGCAACTGATCCAACTTGGGCCATAATGATTCACGCCTAAAAAAGTAGCAGATAATGTAAGTATGAGGGGACAATCTTCTTTGACAAACTTCAGTAAACAAACCACTTTCTCCATACCAAGCAGAAAAGTCATCCTCTATGCACTGGTCGTCATCTCCAAGACCCACTTTCACAAGGCGCTTGCCTCCTGAAAACAAAAAGAATTTCATTAATCTCCCTTAAGCTTAAACATGTTCTCAAGAATTCCTATCACTATGGTCTCCTAAGAAATGAACATCAGAAAGAAGGCAGTACCCTGAGCCTCAAGCTGCTCATCTGCCACTTTTGCAATCTGTTAGTCACCAACAAAAAAAGATGAATCAAATTATCATCTTTGAAATTCAATCAGACACAATGCAATAATCAATAATCATCAATCGACGCTTAGGAATTCAGAAGCAAGCAATGAAACCTTGTTAAAATGTTCATACTGTCGGTTGCCAAGGCCAAACACAGCAAAATGAAGATTCTGAAGCCATTCCCCTCTTTCTTTCCCCTATAAACGTGCACATTTAAATCAGAAAAACAATTCTAGTCACCGCGCAAAAATCAAATGCCGAAAGAAATCCTACCTCAGTAAACCATTTATAGAATCTAGCTGAATTATCAGTAGGCTCGCCATCTCCATACCTGCATTCCTCACCAATTAGCCACTTGAAGAACTAGAAATCCAAAAACGCACCATCTTGGGAGGATGTTAGTATCCCACTTGGGACATTGGAAAAGTGAAAAATAAGTGGACTACTCCTCTAATCACCGATTTTGCAACGGATGTGTACACTATTATTAAAACTCACGTTGCCAAGAAGTAGAGAGCAATATACTCTTTCTTCAATTTCTCTTCGTAATCATCGTCATCGGCTCCATAATCATCCTGTGAAATAAGGCCCAACTCCAAATGTCAGCACCATAGTTCATCAACCAAAACCAGAAAGTAACAAAAAAAGGTCACCACCAACATCATAGGCACAGAATAAGAAAAGAATCTTACCAAATCAACAACTCTGAACGTTGCCTTGTCGTACCGTGCTTTCGCCTCGTCGGATAGAGCCTAAGAACAATTGCAGGAATCCGTAAGCAATAGCCAAAAATAGCAACAAACAAACGAACTAGCGAAAATTCTCTCAATGTAAACCTTTGCGAATCCTTCGGCGGTGCCTGTCTGCGTCCCGAAGAAGATTGTAACCTTCTTCTTGCCGTCTTCAACTTCAGGCTCCGGCTCCTTCGTAATCAATGGCTTAGGAAGCTCTATGGTTTTACCTTTCCGATTTCCAGATCTTCGCCACAAGAGAACAACAACGCAGCCGATCATGACGGCAATCGAGGTGGTTAAGATCGCAACAAGCTCGCGAGTCTCGAAGATAACTGAGGCAACATCGCCAGTCGACTGAAACGAAGAATTCGACGGGTCCATCTTGCCCTTAATTATGGCGGACATGAATCCAAATGGAAAAGCCTTCATGGAACTCGATTCCGATTGCATGGTGGATTCAAATAAAAAATTAAAGAGAATTCAAATCAAATAAAAAAAAAAACAAAAACACCTCACTGGAATCCGGTGGCGCCGAGATGATTTGGCCGATTAGCCAAGGATAAAGACCACCGGAATCCGGTTAGGGCTTTGAGAAGCTGTATGAACTGCAAATGTGAATGAAAGTAGTAAAGAAAAAGCGGGAACTCCACTGCACGGCGGCGGAGGAGAAAGGCGGTGCCGGAAGTGGTGGCTGTGCGGTAGCGTTGAGAACGAGGGAACGGGAGAGGGAAGTGTTTATATTGGGCGAGGGCAAAGTAGCGTCAATCAAAACCGACTAGCCAAACCCACCTAACACCAAAGTTTTAACCATGGTTAACATAACCACCCTCTATATATATATATATATCAAGGTTAATTGAGAAGAGAAATCATTGCATGCTCCCACCGCCTATGTAGCAAAATTTGAACCACTCTTTTTCTTTTTTCTATCTTTTCAAAGAGTTCTTGGTAATACTACATATGAGAATTTTTAGACCAATTCAACTTTTTAGGGTAGTTAATATTTCAAATTCAACCTTATATATTTTTAGGATAGATTGTCTTATCGGATTATAAACATTTATTTTTCCATTTTAAAAAACCAACTCATATATTCTTATAAAAAATAAAATTAAAAAAAATAACCAACTCATATTAAAAAAAAAAACCTATAAAATGAAAAATATAAATCACTTACTAGCTCAAACGTATGCTATATTATTTTATTAGTCCATGATTTATATAAATATGTTTAAAATATATCTTATTAATTAATTTTACAAGTGTATAATATTATTTTTAGTTTGAATTAAGTTTTGTTGAATTGAGTAAAAAGACTAGTAAATACGAAATTTAGTGTAACTTAAAAGAATGATAACTTTGCCCGATTCAACCTATAAATTTGGGTAGTTCGATTTATTGGTAATTTTACACCCCTAAATATATTATGAGTGAACCACGAAACTACAATAGGTCTAACTCTCACCATTTTTATTGCCCTTTTTCATCCCATTAAAGTTATAAGTTAAAATATTATTTTGTTCTCGTTTTATTGATATTTATTATATTTTGATCATCATATTCTAAATGTTTAATTTTAACATTTTCAAATACACAAATTATAAAATTGATCTTATTAATTAATGTATAATTAAATCTATCTCACCCATTAGTTTTAACTTTTTGGGTTGATTGAAGATTTAACATAATTCTATAGAGTTGATATAATTATGCATAAAAAAATTGATATAATTAAATTTACCCTAATTTAATGGCTTAGGTGTTTTGGATTTTGGTGATTTCACAAAATTCAACCGATCTCTCTAAAAATGTTGAAGTTATTTTTTTTAAACTAATTTAATAATATCAATCAAAGTGAACATAACTAAATTGTTATTTTGATGTACTAAGAATCACAAATTTCTGTTAGAATTCCACAATTCTCTATTATACAAAGGAAAATATGTTAATAATGGTAATATTAATGACCAAATATGAACATAGAGAAAAACATCTTTTTTTAAGAGAAAAAAAATTAACAAAAAACATACTATAATGACTCATTTGAAAAAAATATAATTATAAAGACAAATCGAACAATAGAAAAATTATTGATTAAACTGAACAATAATTGTATTCTGCTATCCTAAATTATACATATTAGCCAAACACAAAGAAAAAGGATTTAACATATTTCAGGACAAACTTAAAAAAAAAAAAAAAAAAAAACAATAACATATTTCAGGACAGAATTTCTTTCGTTTTTTTGTCAACAATTCCTATCATCTTATGACAGAAAACAAAGATATTTAATATTTACAAAAAAAAAAAGTGTACTTTCTTAGAAAAAATAAATACACTAATGACATTTCATCAAAAAAACACTAATGGCATACCCAGTAATTAAATTTTGATTCTCATCTCAATTATGGTTAAAAAGAAAAAAGAAAAAACAACTAAAATGTTTATGAAGCAAATTAAATTGAAACAGGAAGAAAAAGAAAAAGGAACTGGTATTTTAAACAGACGATACGTATTTGTAATGACATTAAATTTCATACATGTGTTGAAAAATATTGTATACAAAAGTAGGTTAAGGATCCCACTTTGATAAGATAAATAATTTTTTTAGTATTTATAAAATAAGTAAAATATTATTTTTATGATCAATTAATTTTAAAATAAATGTCATATATTTTTTAATATAATATCAAAATTCATTAAATTATAAAAAATTATACTAGACGTTTTCTTCTTATAAATATACAAAAATTTTAAAGTATTTACCTTCATAATCATTCATAAATTTTAATATTGTACTATACATATTCATTAATATAAATAATTAAATTTATTTTAAAAAATTAAAATGATTATATATATATATATTCGAAACCATTTATAATTATTTAGTAGCTTTGACTAATTTAATAAGTTTATATATATATATATATTCGAAACCATTTATAATTATTTATTAGCTTTGACTAATTTAATAAGTTTTCTTAAGTTAAAATGGTATTTGATCCAATAAAATAATATTTGGTTTCAATCAAAATATGGTGAACCTAAATAGGTGATCTATTTCTTCCATAACTATCCTAATTAATTAATTTTGACATAAAACATAATATTATCCAATAAGACATGTAAAAAAATATTAATAATAAATAAGTAAATACAAAAATTAAAAAAAAAAAAATTTATATAATCCTCGTGTTTCACGTGATTTATAACTTAGATCCACTTTTCATGTTTTCTTTCTTTTTTTTAGAATCACTTTTCATGTTTATATATATATACACATAATCACATCACATTCCAGTGGAGCACACAGCGCATTGCAAATTTCAATATATATAATGGAATTATATAATTATTTGACACGTAATATATACACTATTATAGATTTACAGACACATATATCATTGAAAATCTCGAGCAAAAATTGGATGGAAAATTATTGATGACATTACTCACATCTATTATTGAATTGTTTATCAATATATCTGGTATATTATTGTGATGTCTCAACTTTTTTTTTTTTATGTGGGATCCTTAATATTATTGAGTTATTATATGTTAGGAAAAAAATCTTAAATTAATCTCAATAATTTTTTATTTGGATATAATCAACTACTTATAATTATGGCTCAAATATGACGAGTTATAATTTTTAATTGATTTATTATGTACATGCATGAATTATTACTAAGGGGTAGCATGAGCTTTCATATAAGGCGCGACAGCAATGAAATGACCATACAAAGGCTGCAAATATAGAAACTGAGAGTAAATGAGGAAATAATTTCAAAATTCATGTAAATCCGAATCAAACGGTTGGAAATTCAAAGTAAACTAATAAGAACAAATACAAAAAATGGTAATTGGGTTATACGAATTTACCTAACCTTCAATATTGATGTGGGTTAAGAATCACACATTAAAATGATAAATATATCCTATAATATTTATAAGATAGATAAATTATATTTCATGATAAATGAATTATATTTCATCGTCAATTATTTCCAAATAGAATTTTATGTGGAAGAAACATGATTAAAATAATTGGGCCATTCACTTATTCAGTTTATTTCTCCATACATTGTTCCGTTTTTAAAATAGTTAACAAAAAAAAAGAAGAGAGAATAATAGGTATTTAAAAAAAAAAAAAATGTCAAGACAATTAAATAGAGCAGACATTCATATAAAAACTAATTATCAATTAAAAGAATAACTCATACATGTGATAAATTATTAGGAGATCTGTTCACCTTTTAATTTAGAATCATCAATGTGAAAAAGACACATACTTTAGTAATACTTACTTAAAAGTGGGTAAATATTCCAAAATACTTACCCCCTATCCGAAACTGTACATACTGCTTGACCCAACGGAATTAATTTATAGGTAGATAATCACCATAGATTAAACTCATCACCATAAGTATCTCAATGCTTTCTTTGACCGCTAGGCCACTCCATCATGGTCCGTAACATGTAATTGGATCGAGGATTTAAATTGTTTTACAAATATATTAAATTGTTTGTTAGTAGAATAGTACAGAAATAAGAATTTAAAGTGACAACTTTTTCATCATCAACATGTCTATATCATATATCAGAAAAAATAACTATAATTGGGTGTAAATATATTGAATTGTGGTTGGAAAAGATAAAAAATGATCAAAATAATAGAATTTGAGTGACATTTTGTACGATGTTATACTCGAGAGGTTCGAAATACCTTAGGGGTGATTGGATTTTGGAGTTTGGGAGAAGAGAGGAGAGGAAGAGGAAATGAAGAGGAAGTATAGTGATTTGGAAAGATGAAGTATTTATTTGAGAATTTATGTTTTGAAGAGGAGATGTTATAATTGTTTTTTGAGGATTTGTGTTTTCAAAAGAGATGCTTGATTTTTTATTTTTTTTTTGGAAATTGGTGTTTAAAAGTGATTTTTTTTTTTTTATTAATTTTTATTATAATAAAGTTTGATTTAATGTTTTATAGAATTAAATATATTTGATTGGATATGAAGATGAGTTAAAAGAGTTTGTTATGTACAAAAAAAAATAAATACGGGGTTCGATAATTTCCTTTCCTCACCTCTAAATCCAATCACCCCCTAATGTCAAATCTATTATTGAATTAAAAAAAAAAAATCAAAAAAAAAAAATAATGAAAATCAAAATGTGAGGGCGAGAGAATTCTGGCCGCAACTATGGTTGGGAGTTGGTGGGAGAAAGTGGGTTGGTTTCATGTGGCAACAAACAGTAACACACAAAAAAAAAAAAAAATTAAGTGTAAATTATGAGTTTCATTGGTCTTCATAGTTTGAAAATGGTTAAAATATCATTTTGGTCCCTCAACTATTATCAAAGTTCTATTTTGGTCCCTAAAATTTCAAAAGTTTAAATTTAGTCTCTCAACTATCAGAGTTCAATTTTGGTTCATAGACTTTCAAAAGTCCAAAATTGGTCCCTCAACTTTGTAGAAAGTTTAAAAATAGTCTCCCACTTCAAAATTTTCTAACGTCCGTTTGTTAACTGATGCTACTGTGTAAAAATGAAACAATAAAAAAATGGTAAATGAATTTTATCTGAACGTATCAAATTAAAAAAAATTAATTAATTAAAAAAATCATGTAACTTGCTTCATCAACATCCAAATCCTCATTTTCTTTAACTTTTTATTTGAACTTTTTTACATCATTTGAGCAAAGTTAGCTACTTGAACCACCATTAGAAGTTTTATCTTTCTAATTTAAAATTCTTAGGGTCAAACTCACATTCAAAGTCTAAAATGCTAAAGTAAAATTACTTCTAATATTCTGGTCATTTCTCCCTAAAAAACAGAGTATTGGGTGGGAAGAAACATAAATTAAAATAATAATAATAAAATAAATAAGAAAGGGGAGACGAGTATTTTTAGATTTAATTCTTCTTCGAACTTGTCTACAATTTGTATTGATAGGCTAGTGGAAAATTTTGCTTGCAACTTCGTTTTTTATGGAAGATTTGAGGAAAAATTATAATAAAGACCATGGATTTTTCTTAAGCCCATCATTCAAACTTTTTTTTTTAATTGTATAGGTTTTTATTTTTCTGTGGGGTTTAAATCTTGCCGAAGTTGAATATGTGCAGCGGCTCAAACAAACAACGAAGTTTCTTCCTCGAATTCCTCCATAAAAACCAAATTTCAAAAGATAAAAAATGTAGCTTTTTTTCTTGGCGCGCAATGGAGAGATAAGGTTGAAAGGGTTAAAAAAAAGGTTGAAGAAAATGAGGGTTTAGATGTTGATGGAGCTACATGATAAATATATTTTTAATTTTTTTTAATTTGATCTATTCACATGAAATCCATTTACCATTTTTTTATGGTTTCTTTTTTGACACATCATCAGTTAACAAATGGATGTTAGAAAATTTTGAAGTAAGGACTATTTTAAGTTTTCTACAAAGTTAAGGGACCAATTTTAGATTTTTTAAAGTCTAGGGACCAAAATTGAATTTTTATGATAGTTGAAGGACCAAATTTGGACCTTTGAAAATCTAGAGGCCAAAATGGAACTTTGATGATAGTTGAGGGACCAAAATGATATTTTAACCTTTCAAAATTTACCATTTAAATTTTATGGGTAGAAAAAGTCAATTGATTGATTAAACAAAAAATATCATCTCTTACATGTACATACTACATAGCCAGTAACACTTATTTACTTCATCAACAATTATGAATAATAATAATTTTTTAAACTTCATTTAATAACAATTTTGTTTTTAGTTTTAGGTTTTTAAAATTTAAGCCTACAACAATTAATTTACCATATGTTTTTCTTACTTAGATATTTACATCTTACCTATATTTTTTAAAACTAGACCAAAATTTAGAAAAAAAAAAAGTAGATCTAAAAGTTTGTTTTTGTTTTTGAAATTTGGTTAGTATTCACCTACTTTTTTTAAAGGAAAAATGAATATATTATATAGAAAATAGAATATAATCATAAGAAATTTGAGGAAGAATAATCTTAAATTTCAAAAACCAAATGAGTTGTAAATGAAGTCTTATTTTTTCATAAAGACTATTTTTAAATTTTTATATTCTAAAATTTAGTTTTTAAAAATTATTGAGTTTAAATTTTAACTTTTTCATAATCATTGAAAATAAATTTGAGACTAGATTTTAAACGTATAAACAAAATTATAACTTTCATCAAATCAAAAAAATTAAAATGAATAATGTACCCTATTTTAAACTACTAAGAGATCATGGACCTTTTTTTTTTTTTTTTGAGATTAATGGACCAATATTATATTTTTAATTACTTATTGATCAAAATAATCACAAAGTTAGGATCTAGAATTAGATTTTAATCCTTATTCTCTTCGTCGCCTTTTCTTTATATTAAATTTATTAAAAAGTAAATGTTCTACCGTTTTGACTTTGTTAGATGTTTACTTTGACTACTTTTTTGGCAAATAATTTGACTGAAATTAAAATAAAGTAGGGTGGAAAATAGGTATTGAGGAGCTGGTGAATGGAAAATGTATTTCTAAAAAATGTTGGGATTTTTTTTTTGTGACTATAGTATTGTTATTTTATTTTATTTTTTTTAATTTAACAACATTTAAGCTTAAGAACACAAATTCATAAGCTCAACTAAACAATTGTGTTGGCTTCTGTAGCTGTAGAGCGCATACACCTCCACTCGTTATGTAGGTGATTTTAAATTAAATCAAATCAAACGTTGCATGCTTTAAAGCCACACTCCATACCAGTCCCAACAATTTTCATTTATTAAAAACAAAACTAGGGTTCGTACATAAGTTAGGTTGAGTTGGATTGAGAGAAATTTTCAACCCAATATTAATCTAAATTTTTGGATTTGTCACTTTTTCAATCAAACCCAACCCAATTAAAGAAACATCTCAACTCTATTCAATTAAAGAGACAATCCAACCCAATCTTTATATTTTTCGGATTGAGTTGGATTGGGTCAACGGTTTCATTGAGACATTGTGAATATAAATATATATTTTTTTTTATCAAATTAGTCCTACATTATACATAAAAAAAAAAAAAAAAAATCTCCAACTATCATTCATATCAAGGTAATGAAATGAATATAAACATCAATTATGCAAAATATTTAATCAAAAGTCATCAGCCATTAATTATACCATCAAACAAATAGATAATTAAAACCATAGATTCTACGCCATAATTTGACTATATATTTTTATCGTGATATATAGATTATGACGACTTAAATCAATATTAAAGAATATTGAAAAATAAAAAAATCTAAAAATAACAATTAAATAAAATAAATATACGCACATATAATTATGTTGGTAAATAAATATTTTTTAAATTAATTAATTAATTTGGGTTGGTCGGATTAATTTTATGAATTTGAACTCAATTCAACTCAAAAATATATTTAACCCAATCTATCTTATCAAATTGGATTAAGTTGGTTCGAGCTATTCAAATTGTCAAGTTATCTAAACACCCCCTAAACAACACATGTAAATGCCAGCCCAATTTTAATAAATATGGGTGAAATTTCCTTCTTAATAATGTATATGTTTGTTTGTTTAGGGTTTAGGGTTTGTTTGTTTGTCAACGTTTTTGTTTACTAAAAGCCGGAGAAATGTCTTTTATAAAGAACACAAATTAATGTTCCAATGACATGTAGTAAACAACAGATTAAGGGCTGTGTGTTTTCTATTTCATATAAAGATTCTCCTTTTTATTTTGCAATTTCATTGATTTTATTTTTAATCACTTTACCCAAAAAAGAAAACACCTTTTTGGGGCGATAAAATGTGAAAATGTTTTTAACACTTAAACAAATATGTCCAAAGGAGTAAAACTCTAGTGACATCTTTGTACGATTTAATATTCGAGAACTTACATATTCAAAACCTCCCACCGCAAATGTTGTTTAATTAGAAAAAAATACATCATAAACAAATACAATTTATTTTAGGTTTTTTGGTCATTTGAAGAGCTCGGATTTCAGACAGCTTTTAGACCTCTTCTACAGCTGCTATTGGGCCTTCAAAATCTGGTAGTAACGGCCCAAGCCCATTTTGCTTCAACAATGAGTGGATCCAACTCCAAGCATGTGCCTCATTATGTAAATAGGGTTTTGTATCAAATTGTTTGTAAGAAAGAAGAAGTCACCATTAGACAAGCTTGAGAGAGCTTATGAGAGAGAAAAATATTGTGTATATTGTATTCTCTGGGCTTGAGAGAAAAGAAAAGGAAATTGGTTGAGTGATTGTATAACATTGAGGTCAGAGACGGACCTATGAAGGGACTAGAAGGGGTCATGGTCCCTCCAAAATTTTTGAAGTTAATACTATGATATAGCTTCGGATTTTTATAAATATACTAAATTTATATATATTTAATATAACTTACGCCGGAATACAAATAAACACTTGAATCCAGTCAAGGTTCGAACCTCCAATTCTTCTCTCTGTTTATTTGTATTCCCTATTTAGTTTCTTTTGTTTTTTATCCAACGCACTTTTCTTACAAAGTGTACTTTTTTGTTCATTTAATATATTTTTATGCATTTATTTGTTTTACCTTTTTTCCTTTATTAGTTTTTGTTCTTTTTCTTTAGTTTTTTCTTTATATTTTATCATTTATACTTTTTTACTTTTTTTTTTCTATTATATATATATATATATTTTGTTATATTAAACATCTTCTTTCTTGTTTTCTCTATTTTGTATATCACACCTTCGTAAAAAAATATTAAAATTTATAATTCTATTTTACATTTCTATTATTTTTGTATGAATACTTTTTAGAAATTTTTTTAATATATTTTTATATTCTTACACTTATATTGTTTATTATATATATTTGTGTATATATATACTAAATGTTATCCAAATAGTTTTAATATTTATTTTTATGAAAAGACTATATTATTATATTGTTGAGAGTTTAAAAACATATTATTTACTAAATTGAAAGTTTAGAAATACATTTGAAAATAATTTGTTTATTGTATTTATAGATCATAATTTTCGATCAATAATTATAACGATTTGCAGTTCTTGTGGAACCAAAAAGTTATTAATTCAATTTATGATTATCACCTATAATAAATAATTTTATATAGAGTCCTTTAACAATAAAATATTGTTGGTCTTGCTTAAGATGAAAAAAAAAAAGAAAAAAGAAGAATAGGTAGGTCATTCTCTATTGTAGTTGAAGATAAAATAATTAAAGGGACACAAGTGAATGTAGATCTATATTTGATCGAACAAAATCTTGTGTAACTCTTTCTTCACTATGCTTTTCTTGAAGATTTTGTGTTGTCGTGTTTTCATATAATTGATGGTAATTGTTGGAGCAATATGATTTTTTATGTGTCGTGTATGAATTTCTGGATTTTGCGTATTGTTATAGCAAAAGTATAGTGTTTTTTTGCATATAGACATAATAGTCTCTACCATAACTTTTCTCTAAGATTGAGTCAACATTATTTAGTTAGGTTTATTTTAGTTAGTTGGGGTGATTGGATTTTGGAGTTATGAGAGAAGAGAAGATGAAGTGGAAGTGATTTGGAAGGATGAAATATTTGTTTGGGAATTGATATTTTGGAAATGAAATGTTGGAAAAACTTTATGAGGATTGGTACTTAATGGCATGTTTGGCTAGGAAGGAATGGAAAAACTATATTATATTGATATTTATCATATATACTTTTATATAATTAATTATGAAGTCAATGTGTATCATGTATAATTTTATATAATAAATTTCAAATACATAATAATTGTTAATAATAAAATAATCTTGAAACAAAAAAGGGAACTAAAATTTATTT
>JBBMKA010017062.1:0-30579 GCA_037833695.1 Sechiopsis laciniata
TTTCATTTTTATCTGTTTTACCCATGCATGCTGAGTAAGGACCGGTTTAGGACCACTTTTCGGGTCGGGTCTTTACAGCAGCTACCCTCATAGTGCTGCCTATGAGCGAGTTTGATGTGATCCTTGGTATGGAGTGGTTAGCGGAGAACCATGCGTTGATTGATTGTAGCCAGAAAGAAGTTATGTTCAGGTCGCCCAAGAAGCTGAGTTTCAAGTTTCGCGGTGTCCAAAGTGGAGTATGTCTTCCATTGATTTCTGCGTTGAAAGCTTGTCATTTGTTAACTCGAGGAGCTTGGGGTTATTTGGAAAAGTTGTTTGGGAAAGGTCACCCTTAGTTGACTGTTGATCAAGTACCAGTGGTTCAGGAGTTTATAGATATGTTTTTTGAGGAGTTATCGGGTTTGCCTCTACCGAGAGGTGTGGACTTTATAATTGAGCTCGAGCTGGGGACTCTCCTTGTCTCGAAGGCTCCATACCACATGGCGACAGCAGAATTGAAAGAGTTGAAAGTATAGTTACAGGAGATGTTGGACAGAGGTTTCATCCGTCCGAGTGTATCCCAGTGGGGAGCACCTGTTTTGTTTGTAAAGAAGAAAGACGGTTTGATGCTCCTTTGCATAGACTACAAGGAGCTAAACAAAGTTATAGTGAAGAACAAGTACCCGTTGCCTCGCATTGACGATTTGTTTGATCAGCTTCAGGGAGCTTCTGTGTTCTCCAAGATAGATTTGAGGTCTGGTTATCATTAGTTGAGAATTAGGGATGCAGACATTCCCAAGATGGCATTTAGATCGAGGTATGGTCATTACGAGTTTGTGGTCATGTCTTTCGGGCTGACCAATGCTCCAGCAGTATTTATAGACATGATGGATAGGGTGTTCAAGGTATTCTTGGACAGCTTCGTCATTGTGTTCATAGATGATATTTTGATTTATTTTAAGACTGAGGAGAATCATGCTTCGCATCTGAGACAAGTGTTAACAGTGTTGAGAGAGAACTAGTTGTACGCTAAATTCTCCTAGTGTGATTTCTGGTTAGAGAAAGTAGCTTTCTTTGGTCACGTGGTTTCTAGAGATGGTATTGCAGTGGACCTTGCCAAGATTGATGCAGTGAGTTCTTGGACAAGACCGACTATTGTCGCAGAGATTCGCAGCTTTCTGGGTTTGGCAGGCTATTACCGACGATTCGTCAAGGACTTTTTCGCTAAAGTAGCACCCCTTACTTGTTTGACGAGGAAAGGTGTTGAGTTGGCTTGGGATGCCAGTTGCGAAGAGAGTTTTGCTTTGTTGAAGCACAGTTTAACGTCTGCATCAGTGTTGTCAATTCCAGACAGGTGGTTTTGTAGTTTACAGCGATGTTTCCAAGTTTGGTTTGCGTTGCATTTTGATGTAGCATGGTAGGTGATTGCTTATGCTTCTCGTCAGCTGAAGCCCTATGAGCAGAATTATCTGGCTCACGATATGGAGTTGGCAGCAGTCGTCTTTGCACTTAAAATTTGGAGGCATCTTGTACGGTGAAAAAATTCAGATGTTTATGAACCACCAGAGTCTCAAGTACTTCTTCACTCAGAAGGAGTTAAACATGAGGCAGAGGAGATGGCTTGAGTTAGTTAAAGACTATGACTGCGAGATTTTGTACAATTCGGGTAAGGCCAATGTTGTGGCTAATGCCTTGAGTAGAAAGACGTCGCATTCTGCGACCTTGTTGAGTTCCCAGCTTTCGTTGTAGAAAGAGTTCGAGCGAGCCAGTATAACAGTGTTGTTGGGGGAAGTTACTGTCAGGGTAGCCCAGTTGACTATTCAGCCTTCGATCAGATAGAAGATTATTGATGGCCAGTTGAGTGATCCCGAGTTGAGCAGATTGATTGCCAGAGTTCAGGTAGATGGAGGTTTTGATTTTGTGGTAGATGGTGGTTTGAGATTTTGAGGACGTCTATGTGTGCCAGCAGACGCAGGACCCCCGTTTACTTGGCACTCAGGAGGTACCAAGATGTATCAGGATCTTAAGCCGAATTTCTGGTGGACCAACATGAAGAGAGAAATTATAGAGTTTGTTAGTCGGTGTCTCACTTGTTAGCATGTGAAGGCTCCTAGGCAGAAACCCGCAGGTTTGTTGCAGCCACTGAGTGTGCCTCAGTGGAAGTTGGAGGAGATCTCTATGGACAACATTTCTAGGTTATCGAGGACACCGAGAGGGTTTACTCAGATCTGTATTATTGTTGACCGTTTGACCAAGAGTGCGTACTTCATTTCCGATAGTATCACTTATACCGTGGAACAGTAGGCACAGTTGTTCTTGGAGCAGATCGTTCGGTACCATGGAGTTTCAGCAAATATTATGTCTTATCGAGATTCTCGGTTCACTTCTCGTTTCTGGAGGGCACTCTAGAAAGGTTTGGGGGTTGAGTGAAGTTTCAGTACTGCGTTTCATCCTCAAACAGACTGCCAAACAGAGAGGGTGAACCAAATTTTAGAGGATATGTTGCGAGCCTGTGTGTTAGATTTTCTAGGCAGTTGGGACCAGTATCTATATTTGATGGAGTTTGCTAACAATAACAGTTACCAGGCGATGATTCAGATGGCTCCATTTAAGGCCTTGTATGGTAAGCGTTGCAGATCTCCAGTGTTTTGGGATGAGGTTGGTGACAGACACGTTTTGGGTCCTGAGTTGTTACAGATGACTAACGATGCAGTTCAGACATCAGGGCTCGTATGTTGACAGCACAGAGTAGACAGAAAAGTTATGTTGATGTTCGACGGAGAGACTTAGAGTTTGAGGTGGGTCAGCATGTGTTTCTGAAAGTGGCACTGATGCGTGGAGTTTTGAGGTTTGGTAAGCGTGGGAAGTTGAGTCCAAGGTTTGTGGGCCTCTTTGAGATCCTTGAGCAGATTGGTCCGGTTGCTTACCGTTTGGCTTTGCCCCTGTCCTTGGCAGCAGTGCATAATGTTTTCCACGTGTCGATGTTACGTCAGTACGTGGCAGACCCGTCTCACATCGTTGATTTTTGAGTCGCTAGAGCTGAATAAGAATTTAAGTTTCAAGGAGAAGCCTGTGTGGATTTAAGCCCAGGAGCGCAAGACCTTACGTAATCGAGAGATCAGTTTGGTTAAGGTACAATGGAGATGTCAAAAAGTAGAAGAAACAACCTGGGAGTTGGAAGATGAGATGAGGATTCACTACCTGGAGTTGTTTCAGTCTTAAGGACTTTCGGGGACGAAAGTCATAAAAGGAGGAAGTATTGTAATGGCCTAGGTTTTCATCCCAGTTCCCCAGATACGTTTCTCTTTTGTTTCGGTTCTTTCGTTGGGCCGTTAGGGCAGTTCTAGCCTTCTGGGGTATTTTGGTCATTTTGCCCCTAGGGTTAGTTTGGTAATTTGGTTGAGTTTCGGAGTCGTTCTTGCATTTGGCTGAGACCACGGCTGTTTTTGTGCTTTGCAGGACATCAGGGTTAGTTTTGCAGTTTGGGAGGTTCTGGGTTGTTTTGGTGAAAAGAGGCTTTTGTTTTAATTAAAGTTTTAAAAAGGGATTAAGGAAAAGAAAATGGTTTCTTTTGTGTATTCTCGATCGTTTAAAAACACAGAGAAAAGTTGATTCCCTCATCCCTTCCTCCCCATCGTTTTTCTCCTTCTCCTTCTTCTTCCATAGTCGATCAAGCCCTAGCCAAGCCATCCCGATCGCGAGATCCATCACCCCCGAGCCCTAGCCGATCGTCAATCACCATTTGTACAACCCCTCCGTTGCAGTGCCTTACCGAGCCCTACCTGCATCGAGCCACGTATGCATCGCTGAACCTCGCACAGCCCTCTGTCGCATCGTCCAGCCGAGCCCCGCAGCTGCACGGTCCTGCGAGCACAGCCATCCTGCTTGCCCATCGCCACACGCACCTGACAGTCCGTGCCGCACAGCTACTCGCCTTCGCCGTGCTGCGCCAGCCCGCAGCGCAGCAGCCGCGTGGCCAAGTGCTCCCGCCCGCACCGTGCCGCTCGCCTTCACAACACCGCAGCCCGTCCGCGAGCACACGCCCGTGCTGCCGAGACCTTGTCTTTCATTTTGGGTATTTACTGTTTCTTGAGCCTTGTGCATTGGATTGCCTAGTTTATTTTAGCTGTTTGGATATTAATTACGTGTTGTTATTACTATGCCTAGGTTGAGTTTCTTATTGGTTCTGCAGCTCGAGGAGCTTATCTGTTAATTGTCTATTTCCATTTATTCAGGTAAGGATTTCTTGTCGGGTTGTGTCGACCCTGCGCTTGCCACTGATTACATCTTGGTTTTCTGTTACTGTTTACTTAACATGCTAGTGGATAGGTTCTTGATTGTGTGTTACTGTTTCTCAAGCATGCTAGTGGATAGGCTCTTGCAAGTTTATTGTTATATGTCCATGTGCTAGTGGGTAGGTTCTTAATTGTGTGTTACTGTTTTCCGAGCATGTTAGTGGATAGGCTCTTACAGGTTTATTTTTGTATGTTCATGTGCTAGTGGACAAGATTGCTGTGATTTCTCTGATAGGACTTGACATGTAGATTGTTGTACCCTGGATTGCACTATTCTGTTTGTAGTGGCTGTCATGTATTTATGACTATTCATATTATGAATGTTGATTGTGTAATGTTGTTGTTGGAACTCTGTTAGCTCTAGGGTACATTCTTCTTAGCTAGATCTTGTTAGGTTGTCATCAACTAAAGGCTGAGAGTGGACCAACGTATGTGTCCCCACCGATTGAGTTTTGTGAGGGTAGATTCCTCACCCCCAGTAGCTAGATGTGGAGTAGCTACCACTCCGCCATGAGCCTAGTCTGTGGCCTGCTAGAGCGGTGTCCTTTCCTTGGTGAAAGCCTGCCTTAGGACGACCTTTAGCTTTAGGCATTGGTGTGATCAGGCTGCCACAGTATGGTGCCGAAGGCCTCCCCCCTGCTGTGGATCAGTGGACACCGTTCTGAGTCTTGGAAATGTGTACCTGGACCGTCATAGTTTGTGTAGGCCTACATTTATCCAGTTTTTAGCAGCATGCAGTGTGCACGTATGTGCATTAGATGCCGGGAGGAGAGCTCCCTCAGGCTAGTGTATCATTACACCTTTCCATTCCTTCTAGAGCCTACACTTGAGTACTCTCTCAAGTGTCCAGGGTCAGGATAGTGAGCTGATCACCTTTAGCCAAGAGTTAGAGGCTCTCGAGATTTTGGAGTTATGTTGATAACTCATTCTGAAATCTGTAATGGAACCTTTAGCCGAGAGTTAGAGACTCTCGAGGTTTGAGCATACTGTTGTTTGAACTTGTTATGAGATTGCCTATATGTTTGCTTGGTTACTTGCATGCTAGGATGCTAGATGATGTGACCTGCGTACTGTACCCCAGCTGGGGATTCTTACTAAGTGCCTTTGTACTCACTCTTATTTCTGTGGTTTTTCCACCAGGTAACTTTGGATAGCGCCGGGACAGCTAGATGAGGAGCTGAATGATCATGGGAGCCCGCTGCATTGTCTCCTTCATTTATTTTATGATTTCAGCATGTTAGCTTGTTTTAAGGATTTCGTTTTAGAACCGTTTTAATAAACTCTGGCCAGAGGCTTTAAATTGTATTGGTTTTATTTAAGGTTTCAGATTGTCACTTTCTTTATAAATGTTTGGGTTCCTTTAACTATTTTGAGGTTGATTTGAATGGTTTAAATTCATGCATGCTGAGTAAGAACCGAGTTTAGGACTATTTTAGAGTCTAGTTCTTACAGTGGATATGGTCGCAGTATTCAAAGCAAAAATTATGATATGGAGAAGGAACATACTAGTCAAGCGAATTGGCGCGGAAGATGAGCGGTCTAGGAAGAGGCAATAGATCGAATCAGTCAAATATTGAATGCTACAAGTATCACAAGTATGGTCACTATGTGAGTGATTTTTATTCCGATAAATGCTACAATTGCGGTAAAGAAGGGCATTTTGCGAGAGATTGTCGAACAGAGAAAAAGGTTGAAGAAACAACCAACTTAGCATTAGAAAACAATTCGAATGAAGGTATTCTTTTGATGGCACATAAAGAAGGTGGTGACAATAATGATACTGTGTGGTATCTCGAATTATGGACAATCAACCATATGTACAGACACGAGCATCTGTTCAAAGAGATGCAGAAAATTGAAGATGATCATGTTTCTTTTGGCGATGCGTCAAAAGTAAAGGTAAAAGGAAAAGGTACGACTTCTTTTGTGCAGAAGGATGGCTTGACAGGGTCAATCCAGGATGTTTATTATGTACCAGATCTCAAAATAAATATTTTGAGTTTGGGGCAACTCATAAAGAAGGGCTATTCTGTATTTTTGAAAGACTGATTGTTGCATTTGAGGGACAAGAAAGAGCGTTTAATTGCTTGAGTAGAGATGGGAAGAAATTGTATGTATAAATTGAATTTGAGAAGTGTACGAGAAAAGTGTTTGTGAGTAAATGAAGAAAGCGAATGGAACTGGAACAATTCGATGGAAGTCAGTGTCGAAGTTGGAGAATTACCAGTCATTGCATTAACGAGTATGCCAAGAGAGTTTGAAACAATTGAAGGAAAAGAAGAAAAAGAACCACAATAACCTAGAATGCGGAGTTTGCAAGAATTGTACGATGCGACAAATGAGGTACATCTAGTTTGTCTTTTAGTAGATGCGGAAGATATTAACTTTGAGGAAGCAGTGCGAGACAAGAAGTGGCAAACCGAAATGGATGAAGAGATTAATGCGATAGAGCACAATGATACATGGAAGCTGACAGAATTGTCGAATGCAAGTCAGCCGATTGGTATGAAGTGGGAATTCAAGAAGAAGATGAATGCGCAAGGGAAGATAGAGCGGGACAAAACGTGACCTGTTGTAAAGGGATACAAGCAGAAGTCAGGAATTGACTATGATAAAGTTTTTGCTCCCGTTGCAAGAACGGATCTCGCATTAAGTGTTGGCATTGTTAATCAGTTCAGGGAGGAATCGGTTTATTCGCATTGGAAGGCGTTGAAGCGAGCAAGGACCAAGTTGCTGATATTTTTAAAGCCGTTGCCGAAAGTATTGTTCGAGAAATTCAAGAAGATGATTGGCAAGGCGGATGGTAGGAGCATTTAAGTTTATAGGGGAGTTTTGTTGGAATAAACTTAAATATATTTTTGGAATATTTAACTTAGGAATTAGTGGGTAGACAATTAATGAATTAATGGATTGTCAATTTAGGAGAGTAATTAAAGAATTAGTAGATTTTATTGTTTTAGCAATTTTGGTAAGAACTTGGAGACCAAGTTTGTAATAGGCTATAAATAGAGTATTCCTTCATTGTGAATTGTAGAGACAATCGTAGAACAAAAGAGAGTGAAGAGATGAAAAGTTGTATAGAGAGTTATAGAGAAAGTTTAATTGAGAAATAAAGGAAATTGTTTTAGAGAAATTGTTGTGTGCATTGTCTCTCCAATCCCAAAGCGAAAAGCTTGCGTGATTGTTATTTGTGTTTATTGTTTTTTGTTTTTTGAATCTAGATCTTACAATCAACAATCATCACATTCATTCCCTTTTTCTTCTTGTTGCCATCGTATTCACTCAACAACTTCTCCTCCTCCTTGGTAACGAAGTCGAATTTCACTACTTTTAGCATCGGAAGACACAACCGCCCGTGGTTTTTGTTTAGATCAGTGTCGTGTAGTTGCTTTTGAATCACAAGTTCGATTCCGTAGCCACTCATCTGGGCTATTCGCTGTCTCATCGGCATCGGCATCTCTGGAGTGGACGTTAACTTGATCTCATTCCGTTTTTGCTTCCTCGGTTTCTTGATCACTACATTTCTTTTAACATCATTATTTTGCTCGGTTGTTTTTGTTTTGACTTCAGCAATTGTTCTCTTTCTACTCAGTCTTCTCACTTCTTTGTTGTCGATATTGAGATCGAATTTGGTGGAATTAGCCATGATCATTAAAGTAATTGCAGCATTATATCAGGATCATCAAAACTATGAACTGGTCCCATTAGAGAGATGAAAATTAATATTAATGAGAGAAGTGAAGTCTCAAATAAATAGATATTGTTGTTGTTTCCAATTCCTTATAGAGTTGGGAGTTATTTCCAATTATCTTTTTAACACTTTTGAATCGGATATTGCTTTTCCAAATCCTCAAATCTGATTTTTTAAATCTAACCGTAAGACAATAGCATACTATGATTAAGTTTATCTTCCAATTTCAAATATGATAATTGGATGTCCTTTTCGAATCCGCTAGTTCCAATGGCAGGAAATAGATCCAATCACTTTTAAACTAATACTACAGATTAACTGATTCACTTTCAAGCTTCCCCAGTCAAATTTATAGGACAATTTGTTGATAAAAACAATATTTTTTGCTCAAATTTTTCTATCTCTAGTGAATCAGATTGGTGATAAGATCATTTTTTCCTTTTTTATGTAAAGAGATATGATCAATGCTGTTTCCAAAAATAAAAGAGAGATATACGCCCCCAATATTTTTTTCTTACTTTTTGCTACTCGTGGGGTTGGCCCTTTTATTTTAATTTTAACATTATTAGATATACTATTTACAATTTTGTTATATACTATTTAACTTAACAACATCAAAGTTTTGATTTTTACTTGCTTTCAAAAAAGAAAGTTTTGACTTTTACTTATATATAAAATCGTAGACCAATCACTTTAATTTATTTAGATGATGGAAATAATAGTTTTGATGTGGAGGTAATAGGTATTACTTAGAATGAATATTATTATTATTTGTAAAATTAAATTAACTATTAATATTTTGAGTAAACTTTTATTTATTATTCCTTCTAAATTTTTCAAAAATGAAGTTAATGATGATCACTACTCTTAATATAGTCGAGAATTAGAAGAAAAAAAAATTAAAATACTATTTTGGTCCCTTGATTAATGAATTTATTTTATTTTAATTTTTTAATTTTCAAAAGTCTAAAATTGATCCTGTAAGTTTGAAAAGGTGTAATTTTAGTCATTGCCATTTATGTGAGATAACTTTCTCTTAATTTGGGATGAAATTTATTTTTAAAAAAACTTATTATCTCTCATCAACATGTCTCCACCTGTCATGGTTTTCTCTTTCTTCAACCCCAAGTTCAATCTCATCCCTGTCCAGAAACTGCAGCCATATATGGCTGTATTGGTATACCAAGTAAGATTCTCCATTATATTCTTCAAAATCCCAGAGGAACAAGTGTATTATAATACCCCATCTCAATATACTATTTGAAAACGTTTGAGATATGCCTTGATCAGGATTATTTAGTTGAAATTGGGCTTTTATGTATTTGAGTCTATTTTGTAATAAAGTTTTATAAGAGTACACTATATAAACTTTCTTAAAATTCCCTAACTCCCAGTGTATTCTTATCTTAAGTAATAAAATAGTTTTCTCTTCTGCCCATAGATATACCTAACACATCGTTAGTGATTTTTTTATTGTTGTTTTCATAACAAAAACCTTGTTTCCTTTGCATTCAAACTTCGCATATGCTCAATCATTACGCTCTCAGTTAACCCATTATCGAACTTGGAGAATTTATCGATTGAAGCCTAACCAGTTTAGGCAGTGGTATCGAGTCAATTGAAGCTGCTTAACTCAGCTATTTTAACTTGGAGATTTTGCAGAGACGAGAGAAAGTGTCGCTAAGCTTCAAAGCCTCAATGGAAATGGAAGAGAACCCAATTTCTCCAAATTCATTTCGATTGAGAAATGAATGAATCTCGCCCCTTTTAAAATTAACGAATTCGAGATGTACCTTGTGATAGGATATATTCTACCTTATTGTATTTCTGATTATTTTGGCTAAGTTGGTTATTCTGCTTATTGTGTTTACCTCTTTAGTCATTAATGAGATTTAAGTGAAGATTGCTTTAATTCTTTTAATATCAGCATGGTATCAGAGCTGCAAGATTAACATCCAGCTCCTTCTTTCTCTTCGTATTTTACTATTTTCTCCTTACCACCTTATTCTCTCTTTCTTTACGATTTTTTTCGTTGTCTTCTTCACCTTTGTGATTTCTCAAGCATTTTCTGCGATTCTTGTACCCAAGAAATGGCGACTTCAAAAATAATCCCATCACATCCATTCATCTCTTTATTGAAAGTGCACAAGTTATGGAAGTTTCAGATTTCCCCTTATTGAAAGCGCACAAGTTATACGGCTACATTGATGGAACACTCTCGGCGCTGGACAAGAAGCTTAGTGATCCTCCAGCTACGAATCCTGCATAAGAAGTCTGGTTTGAGAGGGATCAGGCTTTGATTACGCTCATTAGTGCCACTATATCTCAGATGGTTTTATCCTATGTCATTGGATGTCAAACCTCTAAAGAGGTATGGGAATCTCTTGTTCGACATTTTTCTTCGAAGATACGAAATTTGCAAAGCATCTCTAAGAAATCTGGAGAACCGATTGATATTTATCTTCAACGAATCAAGAATCTGGTAAATCAATTGGCAAATTTTTCAGTCATTATCGATCAAAAGGATCTTGTAATTTATGCTATTGTGGATCTTCCTGCAGTCTATACTATGTTCAAAACCTCTCTCTGAACAAAATCTTAGTCATCAAATTTTGATGAATTACAAGTTTTGTTGAAAACGGAAGAAATGGCCATTGTGCAAGAATCAAAGAATAATGATTTTGGAGCGTCCCTTCCATGGCTATGATTGCAAATTCGAATAATTTAGGTTGCGAAAAAAATTGGCGAGGTAATGGCCATGGATGAGGACGCAACTCTAGAGGTCGTGGTCGCGGCTCTTATAACTCATCATCAACTCTTAGATTCAACCTACAAATTACTACTCATCAACATCTTCTGGATTTCAACTTTTAAATCTCCCTGCCAATATGTCCTCCTCTTATTCTAATAATATGCAAACAGAATTACCATGCCAGATTTGTAAGTGCTTTGGTCACAATGCGCTCGACTGTTTCCATAAAATTAATTTTGCTTATCAGGGAACGCTGGCACGGCTTGCTACAATGGCAGCTTTGACATCTTGCAATGCCTTATCTTCATACTCACTTTATAATGAAATTCCTGAAACTTTGATAGTATGGCTCAGTGACACAGGTTGCAATGCTCATGTCACGAATGATTTTGGAAATATGCACTTCTCCTCCTCTTACACTGGTGATGATAATGTTACGATTGGTAATGGTCAGGGCTTAAATATTTCTCATCAAGGTTCATGTTCTTTAACTACTCCATCATTTTCTTTTGCTTTAAATAAATTGTTGTGTGTTCCATCATATCTTCCAACTTGTTATCTGTTCATCGATTGTGCCAGGATCATAACTATCATTTTATATTTACATCTTCATGTTTTGCTGTATAGGAAAATTTCACAAATGAAGTATTATACTGTGGTCCTTGTATAAACGAGCTATATCCCATTAGTGTTGTGAATGATAACTTGTCAAATCTTTACAAGCTCATGTTGGTGTTCATTCTTCATCTTTTGTTTGGCATGATCGTCTTAGCCATCCATGCTACTCTATTTTTTGAAATTTAGCTAAGTTCTTACCTTGTTCTTCAAATTTTAAGTTTATCACTTGTCCTCATTGTTTAGCTGGACACATGTCAAGTATTGTTTTTCCTACTTCTAAGTTTATTACAACTTCTCCTTTAGCATTACTTCATAGCGATGTTTGGGGCCCAACTCCTGAAAATTCTGTTAATGGACACAAGTTCCATCTTTCAATAATAGATGATTACTCCCAATTTGGTGGTTATTTTGAATTTGTTATAAATCTGATGTGCCTTCTACTATTATGAATTTTATTAACTATATTGAAAACACTTTATCTCTTACTGTTAAAGCCTTTAGAAGTGATGGGGGTGGTGAATATATTAATCATAGCCTTAGAGATTACTTTGCTACGAAAGGCATAGATCACCAAAAGTCTTCCTCTCGTACCCCTAAACAAAATGGTTTAGCTGAACGAAAATATAAACATCTTGTTGATACTGCAATTCTCTTTTATCCAAATCTAAAGTTCTTTTAAAATTTTGGTCTTCTGCTTTAAGTACGGCTGCATATTTGACCAATAGATTGTATTCAACAAAAACTAAGTCTAGGATGTAATGCTATGAGATATAAATAGAGTGACAAAAATCTATACGAATGCGGTTAAGACCCAAATGTGCAAAAGCAACACATGTTATCAACAGTGTTATGGATAGGGACTTCCTTTAGTTTGCAGATTTGGCGCCTTCACCGTTTGGATTTGGCTCTGTGATTCAGTTGGAGGTATCCATTCCTAAAGCACTTCAATTGGGAATGGCAGGAACCGCGCCTGAGGATTTTTTTTTGCTTAATTATCTTATTACAACTTTATCTCCCTGTTGCATGTAACTCCATGTTATGCGGTTTTGCCGTATGAAGTGTAGCATCTGGCTTTGGAACTCATAATCTCTGTTAGGGATGATAATGAAAACTGAAAACCGACAAAACCAAACCTATCCATTGGATTGGTTCAGATTTTTCACATAATATTGGACATAATGGTTTTTATTTGGAGAAAATCGAAAGTTATTGGATCGGATCGGTTTCTATTTGTAAAAACCAATAAAAATCGAACCGAACCAATATTAATTTATTTACTTTCATTTTTATATTTATATGTTAGTTTAACTTTTTACTGGTAAATGACTAATTATTTTTGTTTAATTTAATTATAACTTATGAGGATTTTTTTAGGAAAACAACATTAAAATATGGATTGGAAGTAAAATAGTAAAAAAAACCGTAGGGGAACTGAATCGAAGAAAATCGAATCAATGATTTTATCCTTTATTGGACATCAGTTCGATTCCTCTTTTTGTAAAATCAATTGGATTGGATCGGTTCTCTGTTCGGCCTAAAAATAAAGGAAAATCGAACCAATGGTTTTGCCTTTTATTGGACATTGGTTTGGTTCCTCTTTTTGTCCAATTGATTGGATCAGTTCGGTTCTCAGTTTGACCTAAAATTGAAGAAAATCGAACCAATATCACCCTTAATCTCTATGCCAATTCTCATCTCTAGTTTAGTTCGGTGCTTGTGCAGTAATAGCTAGCTCTTGCGATGCTGCCTGATTTGGCGTAGACGGTCTTGATTGAGACGGAGTGGTTTCAATATGGGGCAGCATTGCTCCATTTTCTGCTACATTATTTGGACTGTCTCCCCTTAATCTGTGGCTGTAGCCGTTCCCTCTATTTGATGATAGGTGATTTCGACAAGAGCAGGAGGACTTGGCAATTGAGGCAGTTCTGATGGTAAAGGCAAGGCTGTTTTCTTTATGAGCTTCCTCCTTACTGCCTATTTCTTTTTTGGCGAAGGAATTTTCTGAATTGCTGGCCTACTATCCTCGATTGACGGTGATAGAAGGTTGGGTAGCTGTGGAGTTGGAGGCTTAGTGGCTTGTGCTGAAACGGGTGGAGTGGGTGCTGATGAAGATTTAGTTAGTGAGCGCTGGGCTTCTTCATTAGTTGTTGCGCTCTTCTTTGGGTAGCAGGGACACCGAACTTATCAAATCTTTTCTTACAATTATTAATCTTATCTAGGCTATCTACTCGTTGATTGTTGGTGAGGTCTTTCTGCGCTTATTTATTGACACTTGGTAAACTACCTTGACCTTCAGTGTACAGGCCTCTGGTGCGCACCAAAGCCCTTGATGCATACACATTGATGTGATAGAGTGTGGGAAAAATATTTTCCTCTGCATCTTTTTCATTTTTCGCATTACCTCCTCTTCAATGATGTGGCCAATGTCGATAGTCATTCCTGCACAAATAGCATACATTAGCAACATACGAGTTCGTGACAGCGTCATGTCATGAGTGATTGACATGATGCTGGTCTTTATAAAGTTGTTCTAGTGGTGCTCCCTAAAGTTGAGTTGGAACTGCTGGAAAGAGTTGTTTGCACACCAACTCGCATCAGGTAATGCAATCGTCCGCAAACATGCATTCAGATCTTCTGTCAATGGGGCTTTGACCATCGTCTCGTATTGGGATTCCTAATACAAACAAATCATTCCACGCTGCTGCACTCCAGTCGATCCTTTTCTTATCCACCATTATTTCGTAACGATCATCTCTTCTTCCATAGCTAATAAATTCACGCACCCATCGTGGGTTAGCGTCAATGTTCAGCTAATAGAATTGATCCCATCCTTTCTGCGTGATTATTTCTTTAATGGTGTCGTCTAGCATGGCATTGGAAAATCCTTGCTCCTGTAAGAATTCCTTCTTCAGCAACGATACGTATGTATCCATTGCTTCTATTGTCACCCAATTGTCCATACTCTCTATGTCTTCTACCCTTCATTTTTTTTACAGGAGCAAGGGATCTTTCTTCTATGGTGAAAACTTTCTTCATCTCCGACGTTTCTTTAGATGGACCAGCGATACCTTTCCCTTTGTTCTTTTGATCCTTCTTCGCGAGAGGTCTTTCCTCTGATACTGCTATTTTTGGCTTTTTCGAGCCATCAGCTGTGACTCGCTTTCCTGTAGCTATCTCTTCTCGTGCTAGACGCTTGGCTAATGCTGTGTCTTTTTCTTCCATGACTCTTCTCTCTACCTTTCTGCTTACTCTTGCCTTCTAGCTATTTCCTCGACGATTCTCGCATCCTCTACTTTTTTTGCTTGCTTTTCTACCTCTTCTTCCTTTTCAGCTCCCGATCAAATTCTTTGGAAACTTTGTAGAGCTGGGGGCTATCTGTCTCTTCATCTGATTTCTCTTCCACTACTCCCACGATTTCTTGCCCTAATTCCACGATGTTTTCCATTGACTGCTCAACATCCAAATGCATCACATCAGTTCCTTGCATGGCAAGATGTTCATGAAGTGCTAGGTTAACAGTGGGTTTCGTGACGGATTGTCCTGTCGAATGACATAAGGAGTTAATTCTTGTGGTGTGGCTTCCTCCTTCCTCATCGCCTCTGTTAGTTCGACTGCACTCTTCGTAGATTGGTTTTCAGTAATCATAGATTTTTGGTGCCATCAAAATTCTGTAGTGATCCTTGTTGTAGATTGATTACAGGTTTTTACTCGCAAAAATTTTGCACAATCTTTAGGGTTTCAAAAATCAAAAGTGTAGAGATAATGGCGAGACTTGTTGAATTTATAGGAAGTAAATGAATCGCAACGGTCTGATGAATAGTCACCATTACCCTTCTGCGATTGCGGCTGCGTAACGCCTAGATTATTACCGTTCTGAGTCGACTGTTAAAGTTCTTGATTTCACTTTGGCTGCGCCATTTGACGTCTAAACATGCTTTGTAATCATCTTTCCCTATTTAATCCCAACAGTACCGTTAATGAAAATCTAGATGCGACCCCTAATGCGAATTTAAAACTAAAATCCTAGAAACCAATTTAACATATGTTCTTTTAAAGTAAGAGATATGTATAATTATGCACTTGCAATTTGTTTCCGGACTGAATGTTTGTAATATTCATTCTTTTTCTCAATTTTTAAATAATGTGTTCCTTACTATGCAAGGTAGTTGACATCCATTAATGGATATCAGCATTTCAAGAATGTGCTTCGCTTCCCCATGTCTTTTGATCATACCAGTTGACCTTGGAATATCGGCAGGATAAAAACTTTCCTTGTTCTTTTCTCCATAGTGCAAGTTGATTCGAAATTAGAATAATGCTTGGGTTCTTATGTTTTCCCTTCGTCGAACGACCTATTCTAGAATTAAAGCATCTTCTTCCTTGCATTCCTCCATTGTTCGCATTGCATTACATGTGAATCAAAGTTTAACAAGTTAGTTTTTGGAATTGAAATCTTAAATTAACACCATTAATCTGCCAAATTTCCCAGCAACGGTGCCAAAAACTTGGCCGTGTGCGATTTATGATCGGCTATGTATATTATTCTTTTGATTGATTCGAAGTTAAGATGTTATTGCTAACACCTATGTTTTGAAAATCGCAGTCTTGCACAAGTATATGCAGTGAAATCGCGACAAGTGATAAGTATTTATTTTATCGTTCTCCATAGGGAATTTGTTATTAATAAGTGTAATTCGAGAGTCATTACAGGGAACTAATATTTGTTTAAAGGGATTTGGGTTTTGGGTTTTCTTTAATAGAATAAATGAAAATGTAGATAGCCTCATGTAAGATGCATATGTGAAAGATGCTAATCATGCAACGCTGATGCATTCGATTTCATGCTTCCCTAGTCTTAATGACTACTTCCGCATTCACTGCATTTTGGCAACCCAACTTCTGCTGCGGCGCCTCATAATGACTCTAGGCTTCGTATACGATAGTGAAATTATTCCTAACCCCTTTAATGATACGACAGACTTCGCATCAGACTATTCGTAACCTGTTGGGTCTTTCGCCAACTCCCTCTTTCGAGTTCATTGGTGGTTAGCATACATGGATATCTAATAAACGCATAGTCAGTGTACAATTCAGCATTATAAAATCTAGTCACCTACAATTATAACATGCATTCTACATCTAAATCCCTACCCGAGGTCCTTAAAAATGACAAAAGAAAGTGAACTACCAGGGAGATAATGTAACGAAATAAATAACTTACATTCAAGACAAGTAGTGATGAGAATGTTAATACACGCTATACTTTACCTTAAGCTCCCTTCCGGAATACTTAACTGCAACTCACTGGTACATTGCCCGTAAGTTCGCTTTTCAACCAAGTATTGTGCATGCGACTAGTGAGAAGGTTATTCCTAACTCTCCTCTTAAATGCCTAAGACGAGGCATCACCTAGCGATTGTGGTTAGACTAAGCCCTTGTCGCTCCCTTTTCCAAGGCGAACGACAAGCGAGCTGCAGGTGGATTGTCAATCGACCCTTACTAATGGAAACAATCGCCGCGTTTACTAACGTATCTCTCTCTTGTATTTATCTTAATTTAATCATTAACATTATATGTTTCTCCTAATGATGCTTCTTAATAAAAATGTTATTCATGAGATTACATGCAGAGGATCAGATCTGAAACAACTATGCATAATATTAATTTTAAGAAAGCACTACAACCTACTCCTACGAGTTACAATAAAAAATGCATTAAAGTATTATCTTTAGAGACTATGAAATAGAGTAAAATAGTGGACTACTAGAGTCGATGCCATTATCACTAACGAGTTCTTCTACCAACAGACACCATGGTACTAGTTCCTTAGTGTTACAGATGAACAGAAATGGTCGGGGTCTCACTCGAGACCCCGATAATCCAACAATCCATCTAAGGTAACTCCCCGGCAGAACCAGCACCTTGGTCTTCGATCCATCACCTATTTATAGGCATCTGTAGTTTCTCGCTAATTACATCCAATCTTTGCTAGGATTTTCCGAATGATTTATTCGATTGACAGTAGCTTTGAATAATGGCCCGCTAATTTTGTAATCTATGTCGATTTGAGAACTTTCCTTTTCTGCTCATTCTCGCACTTTTTTGTAATGTGATGTAATGTGTTATGTTTTCCCTTGCACAATTAGGGTATTAGCAAACTTTTCGAGTAGCCATGTGTTTTCTTCCTGAGTACGTGTAAATTGATGAACTTAACCGCATTGTAATCCTACTTTTGACAGGCATCCAAATTTTACCTCAACATGCAGAACTTATGTGAATATTTATATTTTACTCATCTATTTATCCTAGAATGCATATTGATACACTTAAATCGGATGAAATACTGTGGTTCAAAGGCTGAAATAGCACTATTATTTAGAGTTATCACAATGGCTTAATCTAGAGCATCTCTTAATATTCAACACATAAATCATCAAGAACAAACAGTATGGCTTACGGATAGTGGCTGCAATGGCCATCTTACAAATGATGTTTCTAATCTCAACTCCTCAGTTGCATATCCTACTTATGACTCTATAATCATCAGAAATGGACAAGGTATTAATATTTCTCATCAAGGTCAAGGTAACCTCCATACTAATTCACATTCTTTTCTTCTTCAAAAGCTTTTTTGTGTGCCTGATCTTACTGCTAAACTACTATCTGTTTATCAATTATGCAGTGATAATAATTGTTCTTTTATTTTATATTCTTCTTCTTTTCAAATACAGGACAAATCAACCAACTAAATCTGATTTACAAGACCTAGTGTAAATGGGTTGTATCCTATACATACTAATCCTATAACTCCCATGAACCTACAAGCATATATTGGGAATAAAGTTTCAGGACACATTTGGCATGATAGACTAGGCCATCCTTGTGATGTTGTTTTTAATCAAGTTGTTAAGAACTTAAACATTCCTGTATTAGTTCATTCTAAGCATTATCCACATTGTTTAGCTGGTACAATGTCTAGGCAGATTTTTCTTACATCTCTTAGCTCTACAAATGTACTTTTATCTTTACTTCATAGTGATGTTGCTTCTGAAAATTCAATAAATGGACATAAGTACTATGTTTCTATAATTAATGATTTCTCTAGATTTACATGGTTATTTCCCATCAGCTATAAATCTGACATCTCATCTACTGTAATAAATTTTATCACCATGATTGAGAACTTATTGGAACAAAAAGTAAAAATCTTTTGTAGTGATGGTGGAGGTGAATATATGAACCATTCTTTGAAAATTTTCTTTGAAAACAAAGGTATTTTGCATAAAAAAAATCTTGTCCTCACACACCACAACAAAATGGCATTGTCAAAAGAAAACACAAACACTTCGTTAACACTGCTATTTCTTTAATGTCTCGTGCTTACATTCCTCTTAAATATTGGTCTTTTACTCCCTCTACTGCAACTTATTTAGTCAACAGATTACCAAGTTCTATTGTAGGAAACAAATGCCCTATGAACTTTTGTTTCAACAAAAACCTGCTTATGACTTTTAAGAATCTTTGGTGCTGCTTGCTATCCTTTATTACGACTATATACATCTAACAAACTTGAAGCTAGAACAACCTAATGTGTGTTTCTTGGATATCCTTTAGGGTATAAAGGATATTTGTGTCTTGATCCTATTACAAAGAGGTTTTATATTTCTAGAAATGTAAAATTTGATGAATCATGTTTTCCATTTGGCAAAACTCCATCTACTCAGGCTCCATCTCTAAAAAGTCTTCCTATACATCATGTTATTGCAACAATCCCTAGAACCAATCTCACTCCAGTTATTGTACCTAGCATCGCTGAGCCTGAGGTTAGTGTTTCGAATATTGAATCCCTTCCAGAATCTGATCACTCTTTGGATTCCTCAATTTCTATTCCGAGTGAAATTTTTTAACCTTTTCAATCTACTTAACAATCTACACCTCATCTAGATATACAGTAACTACTCCTCATATTCCTATTCTTTAAAATAAACATAGGATGCAAACTAGATCCAAATCTGGCACTCTAAAAAGAAGGTCTTTATTGCCTCAATAGGAAATAATTCCAGGGAACCATTAATGAGATATCTCGGTTCAATATAATTAAGATAAAGATAAATTCTAAGTATAAGACACTATTGCTAATATCCTATACTTGAATAGCATTTACGGAAGTATACGCAGTCGAAATTACAACAACTTATAAGCATTTATTTTATCGTTCTCCAATGGAAACTAGCAAATTAATAGTTGTTAACTTAAGAATCGAAACAACATAGTAGACAATTCAGTTTGATTGAGTTTTGGTTTTAAATCTAAAATAACAGAATAAATAAAAATGTGAGAAGATGAATTGAACCAACTAGAGTTAAAATCATGATAAATGATGGTAAGAATATTAGCACATGTCGTACTTTAACTTAAAGTTTCCTTCCAAAATACTTTACAGCAACTCGTCGATACATTGCCCGTGAATTTGCAATTCAATCAGATAATGTACCCGCAACTAGCGAGGAGGTTATTCTTAACGCTACTCTAATGATGCCAAAGACTTAGCATCACCTAACGATTTGCAAATGAACCTAATATCTACTCAGAATACAAAATGATGAATTATATTGTTAGTAGCTTAAATGTGTTCAAAACAGTAAGCACAAAGTTCAAACCTACTCAAAGCACAAACTCTTTACGCCTACTACTTCATAAGCCTATTGAATTTCGACCAACTTCCAAGGCTATCAGCAATGAACTACTAAAATATTTGTTGTTCGAGTTTAGGCTCCTGAGTTAGATTATCCCATACAAAGTGTATGGCTCATCCGTAGCATGAAAACAATCTCTGGAAAGCCTTTTCTATATCGCAATATTGCATAAAAGCTTGGAATGCGTAAAAATTGGTATTAAAAAAACGTAGTTGATCTTAGGTGGTCAGGTTCGTTAAAAATCACAAAAAAAGAATGAATTTGATATCCCTCTGATTGAAAATGTATACACTAAAAAGAGAGGATGAAAGGCCAAATGAACTATAAGAACCCGACCCAGACAAGGGTCTCATTCTAGGTCCTTACCCTAATGCATGCATTTAAAATCAAGAAATTAAATACAAATGGTACGTTGAATAAAACAAATTCATTTATGATAAAAATATCCAAATAAATATAAAGAAATTAAAATAATAGTTCAGGGTACCCAAACACAAATAACATAAATCCAAGCAAAACAGTAATTGTAACATACCCTAACAGAATTCCTGCAGAAGGATAAACTACTAGAAATAAAGATTCAAAAAAAATACTAGAAATAAAGATTGAAAGAAATACGTAGTAATTGTAACAGGGTTCCTGCAGAAGGATAAACTTCTAGCTAGCAAAGCACAAAGCTCAGTATCCAGTGTTGTCACCATAGCCCAGTCCTTTCGCCCCTAATGAAAATATAAGTTAGCTAAAACAATCGACCGTAGCTGTGGAGAGAGAAAGGCACGAGGTGTCTGCACAACTAACATAGCAATAAACACTGCTAGCACCGCTGCCGCCCAACACAACTATTCTGCCAAGTCCCAATGCCCAACCATAGCTGATGCCGTAAGAGCCAAGGGCCCAAGTACCCATTCAGGCTAGAAATGAGACCCTGTGTCGAGCTGAGGAGTTCTAGAGCCAGATGCTGCACTTCACGTGACAAGCCCATACAGTCTGGTCCTACATGGAACAATGGGATAGAGTTGTGAGAAAAGAGTTGAGAAGAAGGAACCCATATGTGCAATTTTTCCATTCCCCACAAAAGCACTTCAAGAGTGGATACCTCCTGCAGCTTCTGAAGAACCTCAAGAGGGAGATCCATATGCGGAAAGCATAATGTCACAAAATTAAAGGAAGTCTCTTTTTATACTTTCTGTGCATTTTTGTAAATCTCTGTTCTCGCATTTGTATAAATTTTTCTTACTCGCAGCAAGAGTTGCATATGTGCAGGTTGTCCAAAAACAAATGGATCAAGAGACCTATACCAACCCACCAATCTAATTAGTGGTGTGATCATAAACATTTTGTAGTTAGTACTCGATCCGTCGACAACCTTTCCAGCACTATTCTTTTCGTAAGAAGAAGAAGAAATAGGAAATGTTGGTAAATGGATGTTCATTTTTGTTCTTAATTCTTTACCTTTCTATCAGTTTGTTACAATTTAAAGGTACCTACCTAGAACGACTCGCACTTAGTAGATCAGTTTATTTCCACCTCTCTCTCTTTCTCTAAATGTAGCAAGTATTGTACATAGAATGAGCTCTGTTGGTTATAAAATTGTTTTCTTTTGTTAATTTCTTTTGATGTCATAAGCTTTGGCTAAAAATAGCAGTTAGTTACCATTTGATTTTTTTCATTTTGCTGTTTATTTCTCCATAAAGATAGGACAAGTTTGTCAAATGAGTTGAACTAATTTTAGGAAGTGAAGTTAGTGGAAGTTGTGGCAGCTGATTTGTAGCAAGATATGTTTTATTTTTCACTATATAAAAAGGTGTCTAGTTACAGTTTGTAACACACCACAAAAACAAATTCAATTAGAGTGTCTTTGCTCCTTCTAAAAACATTTTTACTGCTTTCAGTTGGTATCAGAGCTACAAGATCAAGGCTTGTTTTCAATCATGTCTCACCCAGAGATTGAGCAGTCAAGAAGAAAGCAAAGAGTAAGAGATTAAAAAAATGAGAGAGGAATCGAGTGGTGAGAGCCAAAACACTGGTGCAATAGAAGATGATGCCTCAAACGAAGTGAGTGTACGGATTCAAGAAAATGAGGGATCTGTTACACTCAAATACGCGATGTTGACAAGATGCAACTATGCAGCTTAGGTGATTAAGATGAAGGTATTTATTATGGCACATGGTGTTTGGGAGGCAATCGAATCACCTGAAACAACAAATAACTGCAAAGATAAGGTGGCTTTGTTAGCTATTTACCAAAGTATTGGAGAAGATACGTTGTTGCAGTTGAGTCCCCGAAAAACGACCAAAGAAGCATGGATCATGTTGAAAAATATGAATCTAGGTGCAGAAAAAGTAAAAGAAGTTAGAACGCAGACCCTATGGCTGGAGTTTGAAGCAATGAGGATGGTTGATTCAAAAAGTATTTATGATTATTCTGGAAAATACACTATTATTGTCAACAAATTAAGAGGCCTTGACAATACTATGGATGATATCCAAGTAGTTAAGAAGCTTCTACGATCCACCTCTGCAAAGTTTCTTCAAATCACTTCAACAATTGAAGAGTTCAATGATCTCAAAACGAAATCTGTTGATGAGATTATTAGATCACTCATGACACATGAAGAAAGGTTGCAAGGGTTTAGAGATAAAGATGAAATCATTCATCTCACTCGTGCAGAATGGAAGGGACGAGAGAATGCAAAATCTTCAAAGAAAGAAGAAAATGATTAAGGCAGTTCCAAAGGAGGCAGAGGACGGGTCGTGGAAGAGGGAGAGGTCGTGGGAGAAGTGACTCGCATCAAGGAGATGAAGGAGGGTCACAAACTCAGAAGAAGAAATTCGATAAAAGTAAAATTAAATGTTACAATAGTCAGCAGATGGGACACTTCGCCTCAGAGTGTTCCACGAAAGATGAACAACTCAAGTTGATAGAGATGAACAAGGATGAGGAGTCTTCATTGTTGATGATAGAGGCATGTGAAATTAAAAGCACACGTGACAAAGAGCATGATTTTGTGATTCCCAATGAGACTATAGTGCTGCCACCAGCAAATATTGGAGCTGAAAATTCATGGTACCTAGATACTGAAGCAAGTAACCACATGTCAGGAGAAAGGAGAGTGTTTCGTGAGCTCGACACATCTGTTGTTGGAAAGGTACATTTCGGTGATAACTCTGTGATAGGCATTTGTGGTCGAGGAATAGTGCTCTTCAAATGCAAAATCAAGAATGAAAATAAAAGTGTCATAGAGGACAATGTGATGAAGATCTATGATAGGGCTAGGAGCTTGATTGTTATAGTGCCAAGACAATCCAACAGATTGTATGTAGCAAATTTGAAGCTTGCACATCAGGTGTGTTTATTGGCAAATATCAGTGATAATGGTTGGCTTTGGCATGCGAGGTATGGACACTTGAATTTTCACTCTTTAAAGCAATTAACTGACAAAAGAATGGTTGAAGGGTTGCCAAAAATGACCCAGGTCAATCAATTCTGTGATGGGTTTTTAGTTGGAAAGTAGCATAGGACTCCTTAGGGGTGATTTCGGTTCGATTTTTATCGATTTTGTATCAAACTAACAACTAAACCGATATCTTCGATTTTAAAGAAATGGATCCGATCCAATGTCCAATAAAGTAAAGAACCATTAGATCGTTTTAAATTTTTTCGGTTTGGTTTTGGATTCGATCCAATTTCTATTTTTTTTTATATATCAAAAACAACATTTCTCATTTAAAAAAAAAAGAAAAAGAAAAAGAAAGCATAACAGCATATTATTCCCTGCAGGTTTTAGTGTTGCTTTCTTTCTAAACCAAACCAAATCAACTTTTATAAGAGACATCAAAGGCAAGGATTGGCTATATATGGCTAATGCCACCATTATTAAACCTAATTAAATTAATCATGATTTAAGTGTAGATGTCAAATTTTACAATTTTAACATCTTATGTTAAAATTAGTGGGTGAATTATTATAATCCAATGCATTCATAAAAAATTAAAAAAAAAAGAAGCATTTAATCCTCCAGTTCAATTGAAGTAAAAAAAAGAAGAAGAATGAAATTGAAAATTAAAATGCAAATTGGTAAATGGGGAGTACATAACTCTCCTAAAAATTCACTTTATTGAATTTTTATTACCTAAGAAACTATGCATCCTAGGAAATTGAAACAACCTCTCAATTCAAAATCCAAATTGGTAGTCATAACTTTACCCCGCACCCCTGTTTGCAGAGAAAACGGTGACGGCCATAATAGCTTCTCAAGCTTTACTCTACACGATCAACTATTTCCAGTGACCAAATTCTATATTCTAACCTCATCCCTCTCTCGTTTCGGATCGATTTGAATTGAATGAGCGAAAAATTGGTGAACTAAAAAATCAATCCAATCCAACTCAATAAAAATTTTAAAATGATAATGCAACCTTACAATTTATGGTGGTAGTACAGTTGGCTGGAGTTGTTGGTTTTTGATACACCCGAACGGCAGATTAAAAATGTCATTTTCTGATTTGGAAGTGATCGAATCTTCAAGTGCCACGGAGCTGTAAAGAGTCACAGTAGAAGGTTCTTGAAAAGGAGTGGACGTGGCTCACTTGTTTCCCCAAACTCTCTCGTTTTATCCATTTCTCTTCCCCCTCTAACTCCAACCACAATCAATCTCCCCCATGGCCGCCATTAATGAATCGCTGAAGCTCTCATTTCTCTTCACTCTCATCCTCCTTATCGCGTCGCAGGTGAAGAATTGGGTCACTGAGTTCCCTTTGTCGAGATTGCAATCAAACCTATAGCAGATTTCCCACATAAAAACTAAATCGAAATCAAAGGAATCACTCAAATAAACCCAGATCGAGATCACAAAAGAAACAAAAATACAAAACAAATAAGGAAACAAAGAAGTGGATGAAACCTGTAGATTGCATAAAATAAGGTTTTTTAATTTGTAATTTAAGTGTCGGTTTGATTTGATTTTTTTAGTTTTTTCTATTCCAAACCAAACCGAACTAATCATACTCGGTTTTCTGCCTTTTAAAACTAATAGGTCCAGTATACTTCTTAAAAACCGAACCGATCAAATGGATCAGTTTGATTTAGTTCAATCGATTTTTGGACTTTTTTTCGTCGCTAGGACTCCTTTTCTGCAAACAGCAACATATAGTGCAAAAGAGCCATTGGATCTCGTCCATGGAGATTTATGTGGACCTATTTCATCAATAACATATGGAGGTAACAGATATTTTATGTTATTGGTGGATGATTTTTCACGATTTATGTAGGTGTTTTTTGTTGAAAAACAAGAATCAAACACTGGTGGTATTTAAAAAGTTCAAGATCAATGTGGAGGTAGGGAAAGGAAAGAAGATTAAAAGCTTTAGAACGAACCATGGAGGAGAGTTCGTATATAATGCTTTTAAAGACTATTGCGAGAATGAAAGCTTAAAGAGATTTCTTACTGCACCATTTTCACCACAAAAAATGGCGTAGTATAAAGGCGTAATCGAACGGTTGTTGAGATGACCAATTGTATGTTAAAGAGCAATGAGATGGGTGCAAAGTTTTTGGGGAGAATCTGTCAAAACTGACGTGTATATTCTGAACAGATTACTAACAAAAGGAGTTACAGATGGTACATCGTAGCAAGCTTGGTTTGACAAGATATCGAAGATTCATCACTTTAAAAATTTTGGGTGTCTTGCTCATGCCAAGAATATGTATTCACACCTTGCTAAACTTGTTGATAGGAGTGTGAAGACAATTATGTTAGGATATAAAGATGGAACCAAAGCTTGCAGACTATTCGACCCATAGAAAAACATAATTATGGTGAACAAGGATGTGTTGTTCGAAGAGGAGAAGAAGTGGTGTTGGGAAGAAATAAAAAACGGTGATGATAAGAAAAGAGGAACTTTCACTAGTCAAATTTCAGAAAATCATAGTAGAACAGAGGAAGGGAATATTGAATAAATCGAAGTTGGTCTAGATGAAAGGCAAAGGGAAAACTCGTCTTCAACTTTATCAACGCCAAACAGTACCTCAAATGCATCATCATCAAGCTCATCGACGTTGGAAAAGTTTAGTCTCTATAAGATATTTACAGGGAACTGAACAAAGCAAAGGAGGAAGCAATGGGCCTTTATTTTCTTTCTATAGAGGAGCTAACCTCATATGAGGGAGCTGCTAAGAATGAAAATTGGAGAAATGCCATGAAGTCTTAAACCACTCCATTTAAAAGAACAAAACATGGGAACTCGCAGATTTGTCGAAGAATCATAAAGCAATCGGGATTAAATGGATTTTCAAGTTAAAAAAATCCAGATAAAGAGATCATGAAACATAAGGAAAGACTCATGGCAAAGGGATATGCACAATAATTTGGTGTAGATTACAATGAAGTATTCGTACCAGTGGCCAGGTTAGAAACAGTAAGAATAATTCTGGCCTATGTAGCAATTAAGAACTTGGAAGTATATCACATGGATGTGAAGACAACTTTTCGGAATGACGAGTTAGAAGAGGAGGTTTATGTAGCTCAATCAGAAGGGTATGTTGACAAGGAAAATCCAAACATGGTATTAAAACTTCGTAAATCCTTGTATGGATTAATATAGGCTCTGAGGGCCTGAAATCTTAAACGTGATCAATGTTTTCAGTCGTTTTGTTTTATTAGATGTCTACAGAAATATGCTCTCTACAAGAAAATTAATGGAGTTGAAGCAATGATAATCGACACATATGTGGATGACTTAATCAGAGCCTGCTCAAACAAATAAGTTATAGCTGAGTTCAAGGAAGAGATGCAGCAAAAATTTGAGATGAGTGATCTTAAATTTTTTAGCTATTACTTGGGTATTAAGGCATGACAAAGTAGTGAGCCAATCACTTTATATCAGGCCGAATATGCAAGGAAAATTCTAGAGAAGCTAGGAATGGGGGAGTGCAATCTTTATTCGATCCCCATGGAATCAAGAATGAAGATGAGCAAACATGGGAATGGAGAACCTATTGACAAAACACTTTACAGAAGTGTTATTGGAAGCTTACATTATCTGGTTAATACCCAGCCATATCACTTTGGTTGTGTTTATAAGAAGAAGTTGTCGAATGTGGAGTTGGTATGATTTAGCGATAGTGATATGGCTGGGGATATCGATGATAAGAAGAGTACAACCAGATTGTTGTACTATTTCGGAGTAAATCCAATAACCTGGGTATCGTAGAAGCGGAAGGTGGTGGCTTTGTAGCCATGTGAGGCTAAGTATGGTTGGAAAGGATTTTGAGTAACATCAATCAACTGCAAGTAAAACCCAAGCTTAATGTTGACAACAAGTCAGCTATAGCGTTTGGAGAAAAATTATGTTTATCATGATCGAAGTAAGCACATCGATACCAAGTTTGATTTTATTTGTCAATGTGTGCAAAGTGAAGCTATTGAATTGAAATATGTGAACACAGATGAATAGTTGGCAGATATTTTGACGAAGCCGTTAGTGAGACAATGGTTCTGTGAGTTAAGAGAAAAGATTGTCTTTAGGAATTAAGCATAGTTAAACAAGTTTAGAGGAGTGACTGTTGGTTATAAACTTGTTTTGTTTTATTAATTTATTTTGCTGTCATAAGTTTTTGCTAAAAATAGAAGTTAGTTACCATTTGATTTTTTTCATTTTGCTTTTTAATTTCTCCATGAAGATAGGACTAGTTCTTCAAGTGAGTTGAACTATTTATTAGGAAATGAAGTTTGTGGAAGTTGTGGTAGTTGATTTTTAGCAATAACTGTTTTATTTTTCACTATATAAAAAGGTGTCTAGTTACAATTTGTAACACACCACAAAAATAAATTTAATTAGAGTGTCTTTGCTCCTTCTAAAAAAAACTCTTACTGCTTTCAAGCTCAACCGATAATGAGAAGAGAGACTAGAGTTGAGCTTTGATATTGATGTTACACGTGCTTTTTTTTTCTTTCTTCTATCTGTAATTAACTGTATGTAGAGTAGTAGATCAAGGATGTGAACTTTTTTTTGTGACTTCAACAATGGGGTGGGGATGGAATAAAAATTTCTTGGTTCATAGGTATACATTAATGTCGTTGCACGTTGGCCGATAAAAACTATCCTGCCAATGATGTGTTGTTGTATAGTGAATATCAGCCTAAGCTCTCTAGGATTTCTTCTACCAGTTTTTTTCCTAACTAGACTTATTGAGAAAACTAATTAAAAAAATTAGCAATACTACCCTACAATTAAAAAATTAAAAAAAATTAAAAAAAATAGAAAAAGACTCATATATCCAAATTTTAAAGAAGAAATTTCACGATTTGATCTTTTTCTAATAAGAAAAAATAAAATATTTTATTTTCAAATTTTAATAAAAACAAATCAATTTTAATGCCTTAAAATATTAAGACTCCTCAACTTCTTCTCAATCCCGTAAAATTCCCATTTACGTTTTTATTTACTTTTTAAACCCGTAAGGCTTCACGTGTAGTTCCTTAGTGGGTTGATGTTCTGCAGCGCAGGTTATTTCTGGATTTTGTATGTTACGGCGGTGATTCAATGGGAAACGAATTTAAGCTTGGCAATTTTGGGGCTTTATTACTCAAAGAGGGGAGTTCTAGCGCGAGTTGTTTGCTTTGGTTTTCACAGTAGAGATTTTTGGTTTATACTTACAACAACCAGTGATTTCTGGTTTATTGTATCAACGTCAGACTTCACGCACTCTTCGGTAGGGCATTTTTTCACTCACTTCCATTTTGTGTATATTGAAGCCAACGATTAAACTATAAGTTTTATAAATTTTTACAACAATTAAAATTATTAAAAGCAGATAAATTGTGAGATTTTATCTACATCTTCCAAAAGTGGTTTTTGCAGTACTCTTTTCACTTTTCAACTGTAAAGGATAATACTACTTACTTTATTTAAGCTTTCTCTTCACTTTTATTCAACAAGTATCGAAGATTAGATTGATTACTTTGAAACCTAGTTAAACTATTATTTGGAATTCAATTATGTAGTTAAACAACAATCTTTGAATTTGATTATAGTGTAGGTAAATATTGAGAATGTTATTTAAATTATTTGTGCAAAAATATTTATGCCTTATGCTTTTTGTTAGGGTTTGTCAAAATCTAGAGGCCTCAACTTTAATCAAGTTATATTCATGTGTTTACTGCCAATTAACAACTATAGTTTAAATTACATAAGTGTGTGTATCCATACTTAGGATTTAAATCCCCTATGATAATTCAATATTTATTGCATTGTATTTACGTCATAATTTTAAATACATAGTATTTCCACTTTAGTTGGCCTGTTTTGAAAATTTTCTATCGTTCTTCTTAAATACAGAATAAATACGGTGTGAACATATAAATATCGTGTATGTCTGATTCTTAAATTTTTTTTTGTGTTAAAGTAAATACAGAAGTATTATACTTTTATTTTGATTATATGTCTTTCTTGATGTATTAAGATTGCATATATTGGCATTGGGTGTTAACATTTGTAGGTTAACAACAATGGTTATAGGTAAAAATTCAAAGCAAAGGAGGGTTTGTTGAAAAAAAGAATCGTTGAAGGATATTAGAGGTACCATGAATTTCAGAAAGAAAGAGAAAGTGATCGAGGTCATAGTCATCGTTAGAGAGGTATTAGAAAATTGTAACTCATATTTAATTTGAAAATATGTTGTATTTAGACTCTTGGTATTAAATGTTTTCAAATTTACATTCATCCACGACAACTAAATCGTCAAATCATGGCGATTGTGGATTAAATATGCAACCTATTAATACCATTTTCACAATGACATCTAAAGTGTAGCCAATTTCAAGTTCATGCACTTCAATCGTGTCTTATTGTTATTATTACATGTTTACTTTTGTTAAATATAATGTAAAATTCTTAATAAGACGCGTTCAGTACATATTAATAGTATCAATGTCTATAAAATTCTTTATGAATAAGGAACTTGGAAAAAAAAAAAAAAGTGAGAGTCACATTCCATTTGCTTCTTTTGGATTTTTCACATTTGTCTACTACTTCACCTTCATCGAAAGGGACGATGACCTGATGGTTTCATTTTTTTGTGGAAATTTAGTTCAACACCATGATCACGGGTTCGATCTCGAGAATTGATATTTGACTCTCATTTATATGAAAACAGTAATACCCTCTTTGTAGGGTTTGTGGTCCCCCTCTTCTAACTTGTACTTGAAAAAACTAATTGTTTAATTTACCAAATTACACTTTCTTTTAAAATTTATTATTAATACTATGGATGTAACAAATACTATAAACAAATATTTATTTTTAATATGGTATTAACCTTGTAAATATTGAGTTTGTGTATTAATATTGAATTAATTGTAATAAAAATAAATACACAGTTTTATATATGAGTATTTTAAAATTTATATAAATGAAGTTATGTTTCACAAAGCAAATTTATTATTAATACAAGTATTAAACACAAAGTTATTATATTATATAAGGAATCACAATTGTTCTTCAAAAAAAAAAAAAAAAAAAAAAAAAAAAAAAAAAAAAACCTGTTTG
>JBBMKA010017073.1:0-30577 GCA_037833695.1 Sechiopsis laciniata
CGTAGACCACTTTCCGCGACAGAACTTTTTTCTGTCGCCAAATGTTTCGTCGCCAAAAGTAATTTTTCTTGTAGTGAGTATATCGGCAACTTGGCGACGAGATGAAACATAGTTCAATTCCACAATGTTATTGCTGACCTTTTCAAATATGAAATGTCGATCTATTTCTATGTGTTTTGTTCTATCATGCTGAACATGATTCTTTGAAATGCTTATGGCAGATTGACTATCACAAAACATTTTAGCTGAGTTTTGAGTTTCAACTTTCAGTTCAGTTAACAGTTTATGAATCCATATTCCTTCACACATTCCCAAGGCGAGAGCTCTATATTCAGCTTCAGCACTACTTCTTGATAGAACAGTTTGTTTCTTACTTCTCCATGTGACTAGATTACCCCAAACATATGAGCAATATCCTGTAGTGGACTTTCGGTCAGTTAATTCGCCTGCCCAACTAGCATCACTATAGAGTTCTACCGATCTGTTTAAGGACTTTTTAATCAATAATCCATGGCTAGGAGTGCGTTTCAAATATCTCCGTATTCTGTTCACAACACTGAGATGTTGTTCATTTGGGTTATTCATATATTTGCTGACAATACTAACGGAGTACGCAATATCAGGTCTGGTATGTGACAAGTAGATTAACTTTCCAACCAGTCTTTGATACATGCTTTTTTCAACTGGAATGTCATCTTCCCCTTGCTGAAAGACCAGATTTGGGTCCATAGGAGTCTCTGCAGGTCTACAACCAAGATTTCCCGTCTCCTTTAATAAGTCCATGATATATTTTCTCTATTAACGTATGACTTGTTGGCTATCAGTTATTTTAAGCTAATGCCTCTAAGTTGGTTTGGATCAAAGTGATATTGGGATCCTATTAACGTATGACTCGTGAAGTTTTGTTTGACATAAGGTTGAGATTGGTGGGCCTGTTTGGACTTAAACAATAAGTTGTCATTTTGTTGGTTTAAGACTTGTGGAGATATCGGTTAGCACGAGGCTAAAGTCGTTGAGCCTGATATTATTCTATGCTTGTGTTTGTATATTTCAAGTTATGTATGATTGATTGCGTGAATACCATTTCGAGGGGATCCTTTCTGGGTATATTTCGATATACTCACCAATTATTATTTAACATTTTTCAGGTAATGGAGCATGCCGAGGTGGTTGTCTAATAAGAGCTGATGAGATCATGGACATGGTTTTTGAATCATTTTATTCCGCATTAAACTTAGGAAAAAAATAAATGTAACCACACTTTTATAAATTCAAATATGTTTTGCATTCAAGATGATTTTGTCAAACTATTTAATTATAATAAATGAGATTGTAATAGTTTTTTTCCAAACATTACGCCTCATTTAATTTATTTGAGTTGATGTATTTAATGCATGTGGGAGAAATTGGAAAATGAGAGTTGTTTCAAAAAACTCTTACAAAATATGGGTTGATTTGAAGTTATTTATAAAAGAAGGGTAAAAAATTTGTATGCAAATTGATGAGCTGGGCGCCTCTTACCTATGCTGCAGCTTTGAAACTGCCCGTGGCAGTCTGACACACATTGATGTTCTTTTTTTTACCACTTTTTTAAACAAATAATAAAATTGGTTTTTAATTAAAAACAACAATTAACATTTTTTTTTACATATGTTAAAAAAAATTATAATAAAGGATATCTTAAATGTTTTAATTAATGTACATCTCAATTTTTTTCATTTTATAATCATACATTTAAATAAATACTTTATTATCATAAAAAATAAAATAAAAAAGTAATAATTAAATTTCATGACATTGTAAATCAAATGAGGATTTTTTTAAAAATATTTAAATTAGAAATTTTTAAAAATTAATTTTAAATTGAAAAAAACGGTTTTGAAAATAATAATAATAATAATACAAAAAAATCACAAAAAGTACGGTGTCGTTTGTTAATCATTTTGTTTTTTATTTTGTATTTTTATAATTTTTTTAAAATAAATTTATTTGATAATCAATTTTGGTTTTTGTTTTTAAAATTTAAAAAACGTTTTTAAATATTAAAAGAATTTTTAAAAATGAAGAAAAAACAAATAGCTTTTAAAAATCATTTTTCATTTTTTGTAAGAAGTGTTAGAAAAGATATAAAACACACTATAAATAAAGTTTGAACCTGCAAATTTGAGGATTTTTTTTTGTATCATTATTATTATTATTTTCAAAACCATCTTTTTAATTTAAAATCAATTTTAAAAAATTTCAAATTTAAATATTTAAAAAAAATCCTCATTTCATTTACAATTTTCATCAAATTTAATTATTACTTTTTTATTTTATTTTTTTGATAATAAAGTATTTATTTTATGATTATAAAGTGAAAAAAATTTAGATGTACATTAATTAAAACATTTAGGATATCTTTTGTAAAAGAATGTTAATTTTTATTTTTAATTAAAAACTAAATTTATTATTTATTAAAAAAATGATAAAAAAGAACATCAACGTGTGCCAGCCGCTGGCAGTTTTAGAGTTGGAGCTGAGGTAAGAGGTGCCCAGCTCATCAATTTGCCTATAAGACGAGTTTTTTACCCTTCTTTTATAAATAACTTCAAATCAACCCTTATTTTGTAAAAGTTTTTTTGAAACAGCCCCCATTTTTCAATTTCCCATGCATGTATGATAACTATCCTTAAAATCTAGTTAGATTTTTTGGGTCGTTACACTAAAGTGTTTATTTTTTTAGTTTACAAAAATACGAAGATAGAGATTCGAATTCATAACTTTTTTATCATTAGGTACATTAATACGACTGAGTTTTTAAAAATTATTTTTAAAAAATCTATGCATGAAAGTAGTATTCATAAGTTTATCAATAAACAAAAAATTCCACATCAAATTTATAAAATTAAATTCTCCTATTTATATTGTACCATTTTGAGGTTTTATTTTTATTATTATTTTTCCTTTGAAGTTAAGTGATTTTAACCGCAAATTAATATGAGAGACTTATCTTTTTTGTTTTAAATTCAACAATTGTGATGTAAGGTTCGAATTTATGACCAAATAGCACATATTTGACGTGTTGAACTATTGTTCCTTGTTGTCAACTCTTATGTTTCTTAGACCAATTATCTAAGGTTATATTATTTCGATTTTCTTCAACTTTAGGTCAAACTGAAAATGGAACAAATGTAATTGATTTGACAAAAAGATGAATCAAACCAATGTTTAGTAAATGAAAAACTCATTGATTCAGTTTTATTCAATTTTTAAGTCAAATCGAGAACCAATCTAATCCAATTGTTTTGATAAAAAAGAAAAATCGAACTAATGTCCAACAAAGGAAAAAAATCATTTGCTCGATTTTCTTCGACTCGATTCTCTATAATATATATATATATATTTTTTACTTTCAACCACTATTAAATTTTTTTTTAAGTACCTTACCCAAATCATGGTCTAAACCTAAGCCATTAACTCTAATTAAATGTATGAAAATATAACAAAAATTGAAGACATGAATAATTAAAACAAACTTCCATAAAAATAACTCTAAATAAATCAAGGTCCAAAACTCGAATCCTTAAAACTAAATAGTAAAGGGTACTCATGAGTTTAAACCTAAAAATCTTAAAACTTAAACATCCCTAAATAGTTTATGCACAAACAATTATAATGCATGTGAGAATGTCTTTAAAATGTGTACTATTCTAATCATATATTGACTTAGTTTTAGATATTTTGTATATTATTTAATATGGTTAGAATTTTATATATTTCTACTGAAAAAAGAATTTTATATACTAATATGTATTGTCTTTTATAATCCTCTAATCTTTTATTTATTTTTTCAAATTTAGTTTATTAATCTTACATATTATTTTTCTAAAACAAAGTTAATTTATATTAATGGAGGATTCATATCAAATATGTAGTATTAAATATTAATTTTAAATTTAACTTGAAATATTAAAGGAAGACTATTATATATAGTTAATAGTGTTTTTTAGGTAAGTATATCTAACATTATCAAAATAAAGAAAAATTAGAGAGAAATGATACCAATTAGCAATTTATTTATTTATTAATAATCGAATGATTGAAAAAGATAAATAAATCTATTTTCAAAAAAAAAAAAAAAAAAAAAAAAAATCTGTACAAAAAAAGATAAATAAATTTAAAAAACCCAACTTCAAATTTCTAAAATTAAATTCTCCTATGTATATTTATCATTTTTGGTTTTTTTTAAAATTTTTTTTTTTCAAAGTGAAATGATTTAAACCGGATTAATGTGAGGAAATCTTATGTTTCTAAGGTGTGAAATTCTAGTCATTAAGTATATATTATTGTCGCCGAATTGCTCTTTTTAGCCAGAATTCTTATGTTTTCTAGGATCAATTATAGAAAATATAGAAATTGAATTTAGATCGTTTTGAAGTAAAGAAACTAAATAAAACCAACTTTTATATATATATATATATATATATATATATACTATTTTATTTTGCAGACTTCATATTATCTTGTATAATGTTGTGACAGTCAAAACATTTTCATACATATATCTTATGTGTTTGAGCCAATTAAAATAAAGGATAAACAGGCGTGAAGTCAACATTGAACACAACATAATATTGGGATTCCTCCCCTTCAGCCTTTTCATTTTCATTAAATAGACTTCTAACAAATCCTTCAATATACACATTTGGCTTCCTTGGTGTTCCCTTGCCAGAAGAAATATGATTCATAAAGTTCTTGTTGTACGTAGCTGCAAGTGATGGTGTTGTGATGTTATAATTCCCACAAGTCGGCCACCCCATTTCACCTACAACAATAGCGACATCTCCCACCTCTTCTTTATCGATAGCGGCGTAAAATGCGTCCACCATTTGATCAAACAAGTTATTATAGCTTAACATCCCATCACGAACTACGTCTGAGTTTTGCTCGATAAACGTTGCGTAACTCAAACTGATATCGTTATTGGAGATATATGTTTTATAGGGATGTATGCTAATCATCAATGGCGACCTTTCTTTTGATAAAAACTGAAGGATTCCCTTCATGTATTCAGCGATGGTTGGGTCGAATGTGGCACTGGAGGGAGGGTTTTTAACTGACAATACAGAATTATAGTCAACCAATGTTGTGACTTTCATTTGTCCGAGGTAATTTTTGTTAAAGATCTTGAAGAGATTTCGACTGGCAATAGGCAATCGTCGGGACCGAGAACGATATTATGCCCAATGACGATGTAATTGATGGTGAAATCACTGACGAAGGGTTCGGCGTAAGTGTTAAATCACTCCTCTACAATAGAGTTATTAGTAGCCATGATTGTTAACATGGAGTTAGACACGCCAAAAGAGAGGTCGCTTTCAAAACCACGAAATGCATCTATGACGTCGAGGTTCGGTTCGTACAATCGAACACGTGGATCTTCCTTCACTCGGATCTTCCTTCCCTGCAGCGGAATGGGATGAATTTTGGACTGCTTTGCCAGGTCTAGCTGTCGCTCACGCGAGGGCTCTCCTTGTCATTCGCTTCGCTTCCCCAAGCTGTGTTGCAAACAAACTACAAATATCAATTATTTTTAACACTTGGTAATTTTCACACATTCATGGACATTTTGCTGCAACAAACTTCTCAAATTTATCCTAAACAGAATATTATAGGATATTTCGCGAATGCTTCGTTTTTAGTATGTGGGGGCAAACTATTAAACACTATCAATTAGTTATAGCAAATTTTATCTAAAAATATATTAGTTTAAGCTACTTTAACTTTCAATTCTTGAGAGTTATCATATATACTTGTACAATCTAAGGGTTAAGCACGCACGCTCGTTTCAGTAAGGTTACTTTCGCTAGAGTGAATTCAAAGAGCACATTTACTTTTGCATTGCTACACCGCAAACAATAATTATTATATGTGTTTGAGATGAAAATAATTATAATTGGAAAAAGTTTATGTGAGAATGAATTGGTAGATCATACAATTAATGGGTTATTGAATTATACGATTTTTAAAAAGAGGATTGAGATTAATAGTGAGTTATGTAAGTAATAATTGTCCATTACTATAACCATTATTGGTGTCTTAAATATTGAGTGGACTAATATATTAGTTTGCTCAATCATTATCGGATGATTATTGTTATTTGAGTCTCAAACACCTTCTAAAAAATAAAGTGTAGAGTAATCAACAATTATACAATTGAATACTCAACACCAATCTCATCTTCAACATCAATTGTCACATAGAGTTGGATTGGGTCGAGTCGAAAAAACGAAAAGGTAAATATTATATAAGGACAGAAAAAGACAAGTGATCAAAATTTAAGTAGATAGAATAGAAGCTTGCAAAAGTGAGTAACCTAAACGATAGGGAACCTTTCTACTCCACACAAAGCTCAAATTCAAAGAAGATAATTGGCTCTAACAAATACAGAGCTAGCTGTTATTTTATGTCTTCTTTTGCTCTTCTATTATTCTAGATTGCTTACTTGCACATGTGACTAGTAAATGGACCCACTTTGGATTTTTCTATTTTTCAAAATCTTTTTGGGTCTCCTTTTTGTTTTTTCATTTAGGTAGTATTAAAATATGTTTGGCTAACTATTTTTTTCAGTAGATATTTACGCTACAGTACAAATTATTATTATTATTATTATTTTTTTTTTTTTTGAAATCACTACAGGACAAATTATTGAAAAGGCTAGTTCAATCTAAAAAATAATATGATTATTTTTTTAAAAAAATATTAATAAATATAATCATTGATATTAATGAGTATTATTACATATTTTTTTTTATAATATTGATATTGATAAATATTTATAATATAATATTAAAAAGTATTAATAATTATATTTATAATATGATATTAAAACGTCATTTTTTTATAATATTGATATTAATAAATATTTTTTTTGAAGGCTTGACATTGATAAATATTTATAATATAGTATTAAAACCTATTAATAATTATGAATGTATTTTACGATGTAATTAATTACTTTCATTCAATATAATTTTTTTAAAAAAGTGACAAGTTTGGCCTTATATTATTTGTAAGTGGTGCAAGGTTTTGTTGACCTATACACAAAATTATTTAAGGGTTAAATTATAAAAATTCTAACTTTGCTTTTATATATATTTTTTTGACATTTTATTAACATTTCAACATCATCATTAGATTAGAAATCTGTTAAAATGTACTAAATAGGTTAGTGATGCAATAGTTTTATTGTTTGGTTATAAACCAGTTCAACACCAGCGTCACAAGTTTGATATCGAGAATTGGTATTTGTCCCCCTTCCCCTGATATGTACTCAAAAAAAAAAAAAAAAAAATCCGTTAAAATTTTTAAAAGACAAAGTTAACATGACAGCAACAGTTACGTTGTGTTCTACCTATGCCGTCAAGTTTCTATCCTACGTGTCAATGTATTTATACTTCAAGGATAATTTTGAAATATCAAAAAAAGAAGAAGATATTTTAAACAGTTGACAAAGTTTATGAATATTGATTTACAAATTAATTACATATCATATAGAATTTAGTAAGAGTATAGTTGAATTGATATACTATATGAACTAAATAATAAAGATATCATATGTTTAAATCCTGTCAGCGCTGAGGTTGTTGAACTTTTAAAGTAAAATCATTCTCTTGCGGTTAAATTGTTAGTTTGTAAAGCTACAAAATTTTCTGAAAACTTGAGTACTTTGTTTGAAGTATTGAAATAGGCAATTTTAAGTTCCAATTAGAAAGCAGAAAGATAGATATTTTTCATATTTTTGTTTGAGATATTTTTTTTTCTACCCTGATTTTGACACCATACAAAAAGCAACTTTTTGTTGTCTTTTCAATGGAAATCAGAGCCAATTCACATGCATCACAGCTAACAATTATTTGTCCAAATTGTTATCTTACCACACAAAATGTTGCATGGGAATGGGTAGCCCATTGCTTATGTTATCCCTTTTTACTTCTATATAAATGACCTTTCATTCTTCTACTTCGCTTCAAGTAGACACCAACATTCTCTTGTTATCCATGGCTAAGTATATGATGGTTCTTCCTCTTTTCTTCCTCTTCTCCGTCCTCGCCTCCCTTTCCCATGCTCTCGTCCAAGACTTTTGCGTCGCCGACCTCACATTCCCTGACACCCCCTCTGGCTTCCCTTGCAAGAAGGTATCCCTTGTCACAGAAAAGGACTTCGTTTACTCCGGCCTTGGCGTTGCTGGTAATGTTGAACTATTAAATAAGCCTAAAATCTTACAATGATATATTTTATCAGACAATCATATTCAAGTTTATTTTTCTTTTTAATTAGTATTTGTTAGGTTTCTCCTGAAATAAGTGCTCAAATCATTTTTAATGTGTTCCTAATTTTACCCTCTTAAAAGTACTTTCCAATTGAAATAAAAATGCTACTTAAAAAAAAATAATAATAATAAAATAAAATAAAATAAAACCTCCCAAAATTGCTAAATATGACAATTTTCAAAGAGATGCTTTTGGAATTTTGGGACTAAAGCTTTTTTTTTTTTTTTTTTTTAGATTACAACAATTTAAGGGTGGGGGATTCAAACCTATGACCCCTTGGTTATTGGACGTACATTGATGTCATGCCGTCATAGGAGGAGTAGTCCACCTACCTTTTAAACACTTGGAAATATTCTCACCTTATCAATGTGAGATTCTCAACATGCCCTCTCAAGATGATGCATTTTTCGGGTTATCAATCTTGAATCGGATCTCAATTTCATTTTATTGGACCGAATACCCATTTGAGCTTTATGGACTCTGATACCATATTAGATAGTGTGGACATCCATCTCAAAACGAGCTACTACTCTTGTTGGTGGGCCTAGAGCATATTCGAGAGATCGTTTAAATAGGAAAAGAATAGGATAATAGTTCTAACCCTACTAATATCACGTTAAATTATTATCAAAATTTTAAGTTAATCAGTTATGATATATTTTTTAATAATTTTTTCATATCCTTAACAGGTAACACCTCAAACCTCATCAAGGCTGCTGTAACTCCAGCCTTCACTGCCCAATTCCCGGGTGTGAATGGCCTCGGAGTCTCACTAGCCCGCCTCGATCTAGCAGTTGGGGGCGTGATTCCATTCCACACCCACCCGGCTGGCAATGAAATTCTACTCGTGGTCGAAGGCGTAATCTGCGCGGGGTTTGTTTCGTCGGCCAATACAGTCTACTTCAAAACACTATACAAAGGGGACATTATGGTATTCCCTCAAGGGCTGCTGCATTTTCAGATAAACTCAGGCAAGACACCTGGTCTTGGATTTGTTAGCTTCAGTAGCCCTAACCCAGGGTTGCAAATTCTGGACTTTGCCTTGTTTGGCAACGAGTTGCCGACCGATATCATCGCAAAGACGACGTTCTTGGACCCCGCTACAATCAAGAAGCTGAAGGGTGTTCTTGGTGGAACTAATTAAGAGATATATTAAAATGAATTGGATGGAGAAAATTCTCCTTTGTTTTATTTTTCATTTTATTAGAGTTGTTATTAGTTGTTTATGTGTGTTTGGTTGTGTTGGAGTTTTTTCTTTTGATGGGATTTTGGATGGTGAGTCGTCGACTCAACTGTCGTATCGTTTATGATGTCTGTAGGTGTTTCGTAATTTTCAGGTTATTATCCATTGATGTTTTTATCCTAATTTAGAATAAAGGAAAATAAGAACTTTAGTTCTCAACTTTCAAATTTGTATCATTTTAGTTCCTTACATTATCAAAATATTTATTTTAGCTCTTAAACTCTCTAAAAGATTAATTAAAAGGATTTGATTTCGGCCTAATATCTATTTATCTAAAGGAATTTATAAGACTAAGCAAATTTAGAAAATAATTACAATTATGCATGCATTTAAAAAAAATAGCAATAATATTTTTCGATATTAATGAATATTGTCACATACTTTTTTTAGTACAAGTTGAGGAAGAGTGACCACAACCTTTATATAAAGGGTATTAGTGCTTTTTTTTTAAAATTTTATGATATCAGTGACTATATGTTCCAGCTTGCACGCACCTCAGGATATTACTGCTATTTTTTAGTTGAGGGTAGTACTGTTCTCAGTTAAATGAGAGTCAAATATCGATTCTCATGATCAAACCTGTGACTATCGTGTTGAACTGGATTTTCACCAAACAATGAAATCATTAAATTATTGAACCTGTCACATACTTTTTTATAATATAATATTAAAATATTAGTATTTTATTTATAATACAATAATAAAGTGTATTAATGATTATGAATGCAAATACTTTAAAATTTACCTAAATTTATAGTTATTTTGTGAAAATGAGAACTCGTCCGCCAATACAATTTTCCTCCGGTTTAAATACATGTTCATATTAGGGTTGAGTGTCCACTTACCAAGTAGGCAGCTTACATTCTCGTTGGTAGTTTCTACTATAAATGTATGAGAGAGAATTTGTAAAATATTGCATTTTTATATCAAATTGTTGCTGAGAAATAGAAATATTTTTGCATTTATATTATCCTAAAAATATTCGATTTCTACAACGATTTTATCTTTCTTCCAATCGATAAAGAATCGGCAGGTCCACAAGTTTGCTTGGTTTGACAATCCATGAACAGCAGTGTATTTAAACCATATTTTGTGGCCTTTTGGTTTTTCTTTTTTTTTTTTTTTTGAAGTATATTTATCAGCAGATTAAATTTAAAAACAAAAATCAATTTATATCCATCAATTTAGAGTTATATTAATAAAAATCATAAACTAATAATTGTAACAATTTTAATATAAAACTTTCATAAGTGTAATAATTTATAGAAAAACTTGTCAAACTACTTTTAAAAGAATTACACATGTAGTTATTAATATGTCTAAAAAAATGTACTCATTAATATTAAAAAGTATTGTCACATTGGTCTATAATATTGTCACATTTTTTATAATATTGTTATTATTGAATATTTATAATATATTATTAAAATGTGTTAGTGATTGTGAATTCAAATATCTTTAAAATTTATTTATGTTGAGAGAGAGTCCATCAATTTCTTAATTTATATTCCTAGTTGGCTTTCGGAAAGAAGAATGTTAGCAAACTTATAGTTATATTCGGCTATAAGAAAATCAATTTGGACACTCAATTATAAAATGGATGTCACATGAACAGTGTATTTAAACATTCTTTTGTGGCTTTTTGTGTTCATTTTTTATTTGTCGACAAATTAACACTTTTTTTAAGTTCTAGTAAAGAATTTTGAACGATACATTAAGGGAAAACTTCAACATTTGGAAGTACTCATTATAAAAGATTAAAATAAAAGTTTGTTGATTTCCAAACAGCAAGTAACAAAAAAATATGGTCTATTTCCAAAGAGAAACTAATTTTCTATTGAAGCAAACAACATTTGAGGTGTTAGAATACTAGAATATTACTTCTAGACCTCAAAAAAACATTATTTGCAAAAAATTGTCTACAGTAAGAGTTTTCACTATGCATTCACACTACTCAAATTTGAGGTGTTAGAATAGTAGAATATTACTTCTACACCTCAAATTTGATTACACTAATACTTTCTATGAATTTCAATTGTCAGTACAAGAACCTTATGAATGAATATCAACATCAAGGTCCACCTTCTGTGTGTCAATACAAAGTAGGTACTTTTCTACTTCCAACAATGTTGGGCTTGCTATTTCGACCTCCTGAAAATCGTAACAGATATGAACTCAACACGAAGTGAAACAGGGCGCAATGAAGACGGAGCTTTATATCCAAAGTAAATGTTACCTCGAAGCCTAACTTTTTGTACAATGCAAGTGCGGGTGCGTTGTCTCTTCTTACATGCACGTATAACTCTTCAATATCTGCCACAAAATATTATTAGAAACCATATTTGCAAATTCAAGCATTGTATTTTCATGTAGTTAGATTGCATTTTGGATTATACCAACTAATCTGGCTATATCAATTGCATACTTCAACATATTGGTAGCAATGCCCTGGCCACGTGCCGATTTCCTTACACATAGGTTTGAAACATATGCATATTTCTTTAGTAACTCTCTGTTGACGATGCATAAATGAGCCAACTCTCTTTCCTGCATATAAAGATTGTTCTTTTGCAGGGTTAGCAAAAGGGAAGAGGAGGAGACAAGAAGCGAGTAGTTAATAGTAACATAAATTAGAGTTCGACCGATGGAAATGTCTCGCCGTACATCAAATTACGAATGCTGACGTCAAGAGTGCCTACAACACTTTTAATCACACTGAGTGTTTTTGTATGCATCTGCTCATTCATTACCTGAGGAAGTTCATAACAGAAAACTTCAAACCCAATTCCACCAGGCATAATGGCTGGGCTAAAAGCTTTGGCAAAAACTCGCGGTTACAAGTTATCACTTTATATATCGACAACAAGTTTCTCACCGCAACAACGCATGTGCATGCCTTTCCATATAGTCCATTGTTTCTTTCTTGTATGGCTTCGAACTCCTGCAAAGTTCAGTAGTTATATATAGCAAGTAAGGGTATGTGCCAATTCATCTTAAACCACTCTAGCAGATTAAACAAATCGAGGCAATCCTACCTCTTCTGCATATCTCTTCTTTTTGTAGACGTCATCATTTCTGTGTTAAAGCAGAGCTACAATCAGATGTATACAACACTTTCACTTGAATATAGAATGCCATTGTTTTATTGATGACTGATGAGCTATGAAATTTCAAAATATTTGTCATTATGAACTGATGCTTGGTTTTCTTTTCTAAACCCATTTGATATCAAGTCCAGTCTGTATAAATTCCCAATCCTAATGTTCTAAAGTTATCATTTGATGAATGTAAGAGTTCATAGAATATGAATATCAAAACCTACCCATATGTTTTTTAAGATAAGCTATATGCAAGCGACAAAGTTTCATTTACTAAAATAAAAGAAGTTTATTTACCGTCTAACTTTTTTATTCTCCCAATGAGTTTCAGCCCGAAGCCATGCCGCTGTCTATACCAGGAAATCAAACACAGATCAAATGATCAGAAGATCAATCTTACCTGTGTTCTTGTGATCAGAAGATCATTCTCAAAAAATGATCACATTTCTTATGAAGAGTACTTTTTTAGTCCCTAGATATTGGGTATGGTTTCTATTTGGTCCTATATTTCAAAATCAGATAGTCTTTAGCTTTCACATTTCAATAATGCACAATTTTAGTCTTGAGGTAACAAAACTATAACATAACTGTTAGTTACATAACTAAATGTTGGCTAGGATGATAGCTAAAATAATTTAAATCTCAATATAATCATGATGTCTTTATTTTAGTTTTGACATGAAACGCATACTCAAAAGATACGCAAGAATTAAAACTGAGCATTATTGAAATGAGTAGTGATTTTGAAACATAAGGATCAAATAGATACTACATCAAAAACTTAGGGATTAAAACGTTGCTTTTCCCTATTATATGTCTTGATGAAGGGTAAGCACAAGATCAAATGATTAAAATCACTTACCCAAATTTCTTCATTAATCACAGCCTTCCTCACTATGAATTGATCAAATTCTAATTTCCTTACGTTAGCTAATTCTTGGTCGTCCGGCAGCGGCCGGTTGAACTGTAACTCGTTAGACGCCGACTGCGGTAGCAAAACTGGCGATGAAATCTGAATAGAATTCTTTTCCTTCTTTATCGTCTGAGGCGATTTAAAGACCATCGTTCTGTTTCAAATTCAAAAAATTAAAACCCTAATATCAAGAAAACCCGTGATTCTGTACCCGATCGTAAAATCAAACCAGTAAATTGAAAAATTCGAACGAAAGAAATAGAACAGAATCAAACTTACATAGAACACGAGGCGACGTTTCTACGAAATTTGAGATGATTCTGGTAAATATCTTGAACGGATGATAAAAACTCCGGCCGGTAAATCGAGATCGCTGACATTGAAACCAAAGATCCCGATGAACGAATTCTACCTCAATATTAACAATCCCCCTTGTTCTTGATCAAAGAATTTCGTCTAATCAGTAAATCGAAGAGAAATGGAAGCCAAGAACATCAGTTACTGCAGAAGAGTCGCTTCGAAGATTTCCGATTTGCCCTAACGCCGCCGCGCCGGAACTTGGCGTTTGCGGCTGAAGAATTGGTTTCTTGTTCTCTCCTTTTTCTTTCTGTTTTTTATTTCGCCAATATTATTTCTATTTTAATTTCTCTTGGCTTTTCCTTTTACTTATAAGTTCCGATGCTCCTCTCGGATCTTGCCACGTTTTAACTTGGACGCTACGTGGCAGTATCTTACGGCATTTGATCGGATAATCAGTATTTTTTTTAATCTATAAACCATAATCAGTGGGGCCCATAACTGTTTTTAAATAACTAAATAATAAACTACCGTAACAGTTGGAACTCCGGCCAACGGTCTAAATGGTGGTTTGGAAGTTGGTAAAGGGAGATTTAGGATAAGGAAAATGAGAATTAGGGAAAAGATATATAGAAAAGTGATTATGGGATAAAATAAATATAATGATTATGGGAGAATAAAATAGTGAGATGGGTAAAATGAAAAGTGATTATCGAGAGAATGGAAAGAAGTTACGAGGGGAATTAAATATATTTATGAGAAATTAAAAAAAAAATTGTCAAAAGTAAAATGAAATTACATGGAAATAATTGCGGTACCGCAAACATACGTAAGAAGATAATTCTTCTCATAAACTGTTCTCGTTTGCTTATATTTATAGTTCACGTAATGATTACATGAGTTATTATTATCTGTATTTGGAATGCAATTAATAGTTACATCAGTTATCATTGTGTTTAATTTGGAGTGTAAGTCATGGTTAGGGGAAAGATTAAGGTGAGAATAGATTAATGAGTAGAATGATAATGGTGATTGAGTGAGCAAATTCCATGTACTATAGTAGTTATCTTTAAATGATATTAATAAGGTTGTTAAACTTTAGCCCTTCAAATATAAGGATGTTTTTAGTGGGGTTGAAATATTATGTATCAAAATGTTAAAGATTTAATGCAAGAACTTATTGCAGATAGATGATATTTGAGATTTAATGCAAGAACTTATTGCAGATAGATGATATTTGAGGTTAAATTTAGTTTTAAAATTTGTTTTCATTTAGAATTTACATTTTAAATTGTTCTAATTACCTATTAATAGTGTAAATATAATCGTGAACACCGACCTTATATTGTTCAAACTTATTGTATATTATGTACCTTTCATTTCTATAGTCCCTCATTAAACTTATTGTATATTATGTATCACAATTCATATACCTGAATCAAACTTGTAAAAAAAAAGTCTTCTCAAGTTCATAAACTTGGTTGACTTTCAAATGTACAATTAAAATGAACTACAAAAACATTAGTAGCGGACAGCTGCAAACTTCTACTTTCTTCAAAATCTAAAACAAACTTGAAAAGAATATTGATCAAAGTTAATGACAGAACAATTTTGTGATCCTAAGAAAATAGACTAGCAATTTTTCATCTGTTGGAATCAGTTGCTATACTTTTCACCTTCTCAAGTTCAACAATGGATGATCTTGGAGCTGACAGATTCAGGAATGCATTATCCATCAAGATTCACCACTATGTGTCACAATGGCCTCAACTCTATCAAGTGAGGCTTCCAGCCTTCCTGAGTTCATGTTAAACAATGGTTCGCCGGTACCTAGAGCCCTGTCGAATTCAACGTCGCTATTACAAAAACCAGTCGTTTGTTTCTATAACAAGTAAGTGTTAAGGGGATGATGATGACTTATAGAGATCTTCAGACCCGAGATTAATATGGAGGAAGTAGATTTCCATACCCTGTAATTTCAGGAAGCACATAATCTGCCTTCCATCCGAAGCGAAAATCCAATCCTGGAAACGGGCTAATTGATGTCTTGTTTCGTATGCAAGATACACCATCCCCACCCAAACATGTGGTTAGCTTCCATTTCCAACCGGTGGCGTGCATCTGAAAATTATGTCCGATACCAACCTGTACTAGTATTTTGAGAAACAGAAGACAAAATTTGATGTCATCCACAGAACAGGTATAAAACCAGACACTTTCTTATTTTGTGTAGTGTAGGTGATCATATATAATCTCCTTTTAGGTAGGATGGTATGAAGTGCTCTGGCTCTGTTGCTAAAAGATATCGTTTTCCGGGTGTGTGTTAGGAGCTTTGTACCTGAAGATTTAGAAACTTGGTTACAGGAATCTTTTTGGATAGAAGACGTATGTCTTGACGGATTGGCTCGTAGATAAATTTCCAATGCTGGTTCGGATATAATGGCTTCAGCACAAGCTTGGCTTCATATTCATTACATGGAGCATTATAGAACTGAACCAAATAGCAAATGAAAATCCATTCAATCTAAAGAGTATATAAATTGACACAACCCGAGCATGTATAAGTTTCAAATAAAGTGAAAATCCGGAAAGTATTACCCTGTTTCACACAATAGAATCTATTCTTTCATAGACCAAGTTCACCATCAAGTTCCACTGATGCAAGAATGACCCATGAGCCACAAATACTAAAAATAACATCGAGAAAGCTTAGCTACATAGATACTAATACATCCTCGAAAAGACAACTGCTGAACTCTATAACTATAATTCTATAGCTCAAAATCGTCACTCGGTTCCTAAACCGACCAAACAGTTAAAACAGCACGGTTGTTAAATATCCGGGACCTGTACAGCAAACAAACAATGCTACACCTTATGATCAGGAAACTACAAGATGTGAAGGTACGCAAGGAATAATTTTTTTTTTTTGCAAACTGGGAAAGCTCCACTATACTCGGGGTAACCACACCCGTCCCTAAGCAAGGCATCGGGAGACATCGAAGAAAATGAGATACGAGAGGTGTTTACAATTAATGTCACAGATAAGTCTCAAACCAGAGATCTTGAGGGAAGTATACCTTCAAAACCCAACTTTCACCACTTGGGAACAGTATGCAAGGAATAATTAAAACCCAACAAATTCAACTCAGTATGAATCAGCAACAGTGAACTTACTATTTGCGTCTAACTTTCACTTTTTCCTTTTCTCGTTAGTTAATATAATTAAATTTATCCTGACCTATCAACTTAAATTATTGGATTGATTGGTGATATAACATGTTTCAACATCAACATTTCCATACAGCTACAAACATACAAAGGAAATTTCAACTTGCTTAGTTCATTCTAGGTGTCAAAATCAACTAACATCACCAATGCTCAACAAAACCCTATCCTATTCCTAACTACAAATTAATATAACTGATATGAACAGTTGGCATTCTCTTTACACCTCATGAAGCTACAATGCCATCAAATAAACAACATCCAAGCCTTAAAAATGCAGCCCACAGAAGAAAGAAATACCAAATCAAAACTTAGGGTAACATTTATAACTCCACAAAAGCCACAATCATCAGTTCACATATAGAGCTTCAAATTTGAATGGGCATTATAAAAGTACCTCCAAATTGATACCGACTCGAAAGCTCTGCAACTCTTTGCGAAACTTCAGAAACAATTCCGAGGGCATCAAATTGATACTGCAAAGATCTTCCCAAGAACTGGGTTCTTCGCCACTTGATCCAGAATCCATAGCGAAGCAATTGGCACTGCAAATTAAACATAAATAATCAACGAAATCTGAACTTTTAATTTAAGCCAGCATAAACCCTTCAATCCAAGAAAATTTCAAACATCAAAACCTCGACCGAAATAGACCGCCAGGGAAATTAGCAGCTAATTTGAGTTGTGGTTCAGATATGGATTATGGAAGATGACAAATTTTCGAGCCTTTTTTGTAAATTTTGGGCTTTATTGTCCAGCCATCAAAACCCATCTTTATTTTGAAAGGTCGGTGTTCATTTCATTATTTGATGAGAAATTAATTCAACACCAGGGCTTTCATCTCTCAATTATTTGAGAGCAGTAATATTATTTGTGGCCCGTCCCTCACTTTGTACTAAAAATAAAAAGCATAACTTGTATTTATGATCATTAATAGTTTGTGTTTTAATATTGTATTATAAATATTGTATTATTATTGATATAATAAGAACATATGTGACAATATTCAATAATATTAATAACTATATTTGTTAAATTTTTTTCGTATTTTTAATTATTTTTTAAATTTGACTAATTTCATAAGTTTCTCAACTTTTAATGGTGTTAAATGGTCTTAAACTTTTAAATATCTAATTTAAGTTTAATACTTGAGAAAATAAACTCAAAATTATATTATGATAAATTTTTAATTAATTTTATTTAAAAATTCTACAATAATATTAATTGTTTTTAAAATAAAAAAATTAAACTGTAAACATAATTTTGAAATTTGTAAAGAAAAAACTGATGAAGAATAATTTTTAAAGAAAAACTAACAAAAAAACAAAAAATAAACTGCCATAAGAAATAATTTTAAAAATAAATTAAAAGTGCAAAAGCTAAAATTCAACAAATTTCAAAATAACAGTAGAATAATACTTTAATCTAAGTTTTATGATCATCTTACCTCTAAGTCTAATGAAGGAAATTGTAGTAGATAACCATTTTTAGAAAAATAATTGCAAAGTTAGTCATATGGGAAAGTATTAGTAAATCTATTTTTTGTTTTTAATTTTATTAATAATATATTTTAATATTTTCAATCCTACCCTTCTTCTTTCTCATTTTTTTTGTTTGCCTTTTTTCTTCAGACCACCCTAAATTTTACCAGCCACCGTCTCTACCATTATTGCGCCCACCACCTTTCCATTCGCTGGTCATCAAGGAACTCAGGCCACTTCGTCTCCATCATCGGTCATCAGTCATCGTTATTCTTCGCCTCCATTTTTGTCGCATCTATCCAAAACGATTTGAATGCTAGCATTGGATAATCGTCGGAGATGCTGATTTCTCTTTTCGTTGTTCAGTGGTTTTCTCTATTTCTGGCGATTTTGTTCAGATTTCTTCAATTTTCGTTGTTTCTCCTCTTCCATTTTTGTCACGTTTGTCCAAATCGATTTAAACTCTAGCCGTGGATAATCGTCGCAGGGAAGCGTGTTTTCGGAGATGGCGAGTTGAAATCGATTAAAATTTGACATATTTGGGAGATGGCTAGTCGAAATCGATGAATATTCGACGATTTTTGGAAATGGCGAGTCGAAATAGGTTAAGATTTGACAATTTTTCACCGTATGCTGCCTCTGAAATTGCAATAATCGAAGACGAATGTCAAATCAAAACCTTAATTTTCTTCCTTCAAAAGTTTTAAATAATCGTGTATTAATAATAAATGCTATATTTCTAACTAACGTCTATTAGTAAATGTATCATTCAATAACAAACTATCATGGAGTGGCCCAAGTTGTTAAAGAGGGTCTTGAGGTGTTTAAGGTGATGCGTTAATCTATGGAGTTCACCCTAATTATAATACCTAGTATATAGGCGAACTTCGATCATCACGCCGACAAGAGTCACTAAACCACGAGTTGGGGTTCGGGTTTAGAGTCGATTTTGAGCTTAGAATATAGAATCCGATGATTACTTTTACCGTAATTATTTTCTAAATTTGGCAGTGTAAATTCTAAACAAAGCCCTCTAAATTATCTTTTCAATTGAGATTTTTTTTAGTGTAAAATAATTGAGTGGAGAAAATTTGAAACAACGATCTCATAATATAAACTTATTGCTAATATTTTTGTTGTAGAGATTGAATGATTGGTACTAATTTATTATGTTTTGATCCGAGATACTGTCAAATATGTTGAAACTTACTTTGACAGTTAAGAAAGAAAGAAAGAAAGAAAGGAAAAAAAAAAAAAACTGAGTTTAACAACAAGTATGAGTTGTTTTTCAACTCACTAAAAATTGTTGTTAGGTTATCTTGTTGTTAGTAGAAATTGGGGGAGAAGATCAATAAATCCTATATAGAAAGTGCTACAGCTCCCAAATAATATGAGAGTGAAATATCGATTTTTGAGATGGAATCCGTGACCGTGGAAATGAAATGGATTAACACCAGTCAACTTAACTTAATTATCGAATCTGTGACTATTGAATTGGATTATCACTAAATAATGAAATCATTACGTCACCGATCCTCTTTTAAGTAATTTCTTGATTTCTAATTATAAGGGGGCGTTCACTTTGAGGTAATCCGAAATTTCCATGAAATGGACATCTGGATTACCTCATTCGTTTTACACGAATGTGAGATACCCGAAGATTTTAAGATGCCCGGGTATCTTAGAATGCCCATCTGGAAGACATTTGACTCTTTTGGATGCCCTTTTAAAACATGGGTTTCTATATTCCAATGAAGAGGGCATTCGTTAAAGGCATTTTTACCCCTTACTTATTTGGTATATTACGACACATTTTATTGATCATAATATATGCCAATTAATGCTTGATTAAGCTTGCTTAGACATATATTTATATATATTACCAAACTTATAAAACATATACAAACATTGAATATGTCACCAAAACAAGAGTTAAATATATTAAAAAATTCAAAAAACATTCATATTTATATTGAGGTTATTTTTTTTTAATAAATATGAATGAATTGATTGAACAAAATATTATATTGAAGAACACAATAATTTTTTTTTAAAATAAAATTATTTAAATACATAATAATTAAGTTTATATATAAAAGTATGTTATATAAATTAAAATGATATTAAATTAATGTAAAAAATTATATGAATATTGTAAGGGTATTCTTGAAACTTTAAGTAAATTTAAGTTATTTCATGTTCGATTCCTAACAAAGAAACACAATTATCTAAATATTAGTAAGTATTCATAAAAAATATTCCAACAAAAGAAATTGCGATCTAAAGATGTCGGACATCTTTGATTTTGGATATTGAGATTCCGACCATTAGAAGATATATTAATTATCCTTATTAGCTCAAAGTAAATTGCACTTTAAAGATTATAAGTTTTTTTTTTGGTTCATTAGAAGTTTTTTTTTTTTTTTGCTAGCACAAAAGATTTGAAGTTTAAATCTTATTCTAATTTACATTTAACGTTGTAAAGCGGCGAAACCAAAATATCATTCAAACTTCATCGGCCAAACCAAATTCCTTTCCGTTTCTTGTTTCAAAAATAGGTTTGATGCTGAAAAACTATACAAGGAGTAAAATATTATAAGAGTTTAATTAAATTCATTTTTTTTCATTTTTTATAAACTATATTTTACATATTTAAAACAAATATCTTTAATTATTTCAAACAATTAAATGCAAATCATATAAATTGTACCCGGATATTACCTAAAGATTAAATTTTATATTCTCTAGTTTTAAAGATTTGTTTTATTTTATTATTATTTTCTTATTTTGGTATATCTTTAATATTTTTAAATTTTGAATTTAAACTAGTGGTTCCTAAAAATATTTATTTTTTCATTTGGTAATACAAGTAAGATATTCAGTTTTTAACGTGAAATCTGCCCCAGGGTACGCGGACCTTAACCCAATTATTTAATTAAATACACAAATAAAATCCTTAAAAGATAAAATAAAATAAAGTAACTCAATTATTTAATTACATACACACATAAATATATGGTTTTAAATCAAATAGAAGCATATTAGGGCAAGAATGAAACAAGCTATGAACTGTAAATTTGAATTATAACTTTTTCTTCTCATAGCACATGTCTTCTCCATCGCATTTCATAATTGAAAATACAATTCAAACTCATTTTTCTACATTGTTTTCCGGCAAAGATGGCGGAGCTGGCGGCTGCCGCCGCCCACTCGGTTTGGGCATGAACTTTCGAGCCCATATATGTTTTCCATTCAAAGTAAACTTCTTTCTTTGCTCTCCCCCAAGAATCAAATCGATAGCTGCGACCGATCGAAACACGATATGAGCAAAGAGAGCTTGTTCGTCTAGCTCGACCTCTTGCATTTGAACCATCTCAATGCAATTGCCATAGTTTATTGTGAAAAATTCACGAACCTCCCTTTCTTGTACAGGGTACCCATTTGAAAAAGTTACAAACATAGTTCTTTCTTCGGACGGTACCTTAATAGATATGAAAATTATCATAAAGTAACAACTAAATTATTAAATTTACCTTAACCTATCAATTTAATTATATGAAAAACCTCTGTCAATAAATTTCCACGGTCGACTGTCGTGGAAGAAAGCGGCGTAGATGGTGGCGATAGTGTTTGACGGCGATTTATAGCTTGGAGTATAATATCTATCACGACTCTTAAACAAACATCATTGTAAACTTTTCTCACTCCTTCCAGGGCAGCTTGGCGGTTGACATAAAGAAACTCAAGAGATATCTCATTCTTGATTAAGGTTTGTGTGAGAGGAATAATGTTGTTGTTGTTGTAGTCGTTGGAGACGGTCGGCGGGTGGTCGGAGGTGATGCAGCCGAGAGCTTGCATCACCTCGTCGGCAAGCTCGTTGATCAAGAAGACGGGCAGGCAAAGCATTCGAGCAACCATGTTGCGAAAGCCGAGTCGTTCGAGCCATAGCCAAAAGGCCATTATTAGGAGAACTTCCATGGGATCTCTATCAATGTTGATGGCAAGAATGGTGTAGAGTTGTCTGTTAATTTTGTGGGATAAGTTGAATTCATCTTGAAAAGAATTTGAATTTGAAGAAGACGCCATTTTTTCAATTCTTTTACTCTTGGCTTTTCTTTTTATTTATAAATTCCTATGCTCCTCTCGGATCTTGCCACGTCTTAACTGGGAGGCGACGTGGCAGTATTTGACGGCATTTGATCGAAAAATCAGCAGCGTTTTCTTAATTTTTTTAATCCAAAAATCGAAATCAGTGGGACCTACTAACAGTTTTTAAATAACTACAAAATAAACAGCCGTAACAGTTGAATTTCCGGCCAACGGTCTAAATGGTGGTGGCTTGGTAAATATTAGTTACTTAAATTATTATTATTATTATTCCATGAGTAATCATTATTTATATTTAGAATGTAGGTCATAGTTAGAAGAAAAATTGAATAAAAATGGATTATTTAACAAAGGAATAATGATTATTGAAGTGTATTTTTCTTTATAAAAAAAATTGTAATGAATAATGATTCCTCAAAGGCTCAAATAATCAATTGTCCTATATTCATAATTGTTATTAAAATTTTAAATATTAAGTGAGTTAATAACCATACAACCAAGTAGTTGTCCTAAAAAAAAATACATATTACAAATAAATGATATTAAGAGGTCAAAGTTTAGTCTTCCAATTTGTTTAAGTTTTGGTTTTAAATATATAAAAGTCCTACTACAGTTATATGGTTATTAGCTCACTTAATATTTGAACTTCTAAATCATAACCAAAAGCATAGAACCAAATTTTGATGGAGACAAAACTCTACGTCGTAATTTCTTTTAAATATAATATTTCGTTTATTTTTAGAATAATATTTTGGTTTTTAAACTTTTATTTTATTTTATTTATTTATTTATTTATTTTTGTTAATGAGACAAAAAATGGATGCAATGGTAACTTTCCTTTCTTCTATGAATGGTCCCTATGCAGCATATGTATTAAACAAACATAAATCAATTTGAGCATATGCTTTAGTTAAAAGTTTGTTAAATTAAATTAGCTCATTTTAGTATATTTATCAAAAAAAAAAAAAAGAAGAAGCTCAATGTAGCATATACCATTAGGAATTGGGCATGTCAATATCAGTATTTGAAATAAAAAATATACCAAGTAAGAATTGTTAATAATGATTGATATTTTTTTTACCCTACAAACATTTTTTTTAGTACATTTATCATACAAGCATTTAAATGTCAACAAGTTAATTCATAAGAAATTAATTTTCTAGATAATAATTATTATGGATTGAATCTATAATCTCTTAGTTTTTTAATATTCTTTTCATCACGAGGTTACCCATAATAGTTGATATATATTTTATTTCTTAGATTTATAAACTAAATTGAAACTTACAAAAATTATAGTAACTAAATTGTGAAGTCAAATATTAGTCCTAGAGATGGAGATGATGTGGTAATTGACATATACTCATTCATTTGTCTTTACGTATTTTTATTCAAATTTTCAAAAGGGTTGGTAAACGTATTAGCTTGACTGAGTTGAGAAATAATTGAATTTATGTAGAGTTTGTAGTCCCCTCTCAAATTTAAACTAAAAAGAAAGTATTTTTACCCAAATTTTATTCATTAAAAAAAATAGACAAACATTTGCCATTAAGTTAATTTGTAAGAGTGTGTTAGGATATTAATTAGTATGGTATTAGATTAGTTTATTATATTGATGTTAATTGTGATGTTGTCAACCCAATGACCCCTAGGGTTAGATTAGAGTTTTTTTTATATAAAGTGTATGTTTGTGTTGTAGTTCTTCTTTTCTATTTCAATGCAGTCTTCTTTTTTATCCATCTTTTTCACTTAATAATCTATTAGAGTGATCTTTTTTTTTTCTTTTTTTTTTTCTTTTTTTTTTTTTTTCATTTGTAACTTATTTTAATATTCCAAAAGGCAGTATTATACCTAATATAATAAAAGATGAGATTTTTTATGTAAAAGAAAATAAAAAAAAATTAGGGGATTTTGCTTGTATGATAAAAAATGGCAAAGTATTTCATCTATAACACAAAATTAAAACTAATTTATTTGTAGCAGAAAACTCAAATCGAGTTCTACCACCAATAGAATTCAATTAGTGATAGAAATCTATTACTGGTTGAGTTATATTACTCATTGAATTCTATCACGGGTAGACTCATTCTATCACTGGTTGAGTCACTTTTTCTTGTTGGTCGAGCTTTCTACAAAAAAAGCGATGTTATTCTATCACCGATAGAAAATTATGTGATATAAATGAATTATTTTAGAAATTGTGTTACAAATATAACAGGTAGAATGTGTTGTTGAGGGTAAATTCTCAAAAAAAAAAAAAAAAGAATAGTAACTTTTTAGAATAAATTTTTATATAGCAAAAAATTGTGTAAAAAGATAAAAAACAATCTTCAATCACTCAAACATATAATTTTTAATATGTGCACATATAGTTTTCAATCAATACCACAAACAATCTTCAATCAATGTCATATATAGTTTTCAATCAATTTTACAAATAGTCTTTAATAAAAAAAATATAATTGAAATATACAAAAGAAAAACCTTCAAAACTTTACTATAGATGAAATATTTCTAAAGTGCTATAATTAAAATAGGCAATAAAAAAAATTTCATAGATTTTTTTTTTCTGGTATATTCAGGTGAAGATTTGATTGAGTAATCCCTTGATTAGTAGTTAACTGTAAAAAATTACGAGTTATACTAAAAAGATAATTAAAAAAATAATAATAATTATGAGTTTAAATCTTATTCTAATTTTACATTTAACATTCTAAAAAATCGGCCAAACCAAAATGTGATTCAAATTTCATCGCCCAAACCAACTTCCTTTTCATTCTTTCAGTCCGTTTCTTGTTTAAAAAATAGTGTGATGCTGAAATAATAATTTAAAAAATATATTAGGATTGAAATATTAAAGGAGTTTAGTTAAATCCATTTTTTCCTATTTTATAGACTATTTTCTACATATATAAAACAAATTTCTTAAATTAACTCAAACAAATAAATGCAAATCATAATAATTGTACTCAGATATTACATAAACATTATATTTTATATTCTCTAGTTTAAAAGGTTAGTTTTATTTTATTATTATTTTCTTATTTTTATATATCTTTAATATTTTTTAATTTTTGAATTAAAATGAATGGTTTCTAAAAATATTTACCCTTTTCAATCGGAAATATCTAAAATAAATTTTTAGTGAAATACAAGTAGGATATTCATTTTTTAACGTGAAATAAGCCTCTAAGGTAAGGTCACGCGGACCTTAACTCAATTATTTGATTAAATACACAAAATAAAATCCTTAAAAATTAAAACAAATTCTCAATTCTATTTTATATATGTGATTAAATAAAATAAATAAAATAGAAGCATATTTGGCAAGAATGAAACAAACTCTGTACTGTAAATCTGAATTATAACTTTTTCTTCTAATAGGACGCGTTTTCTCCATCACCTTCCATATTTGAGAATACAATTCAAATTCATTTTCCTACATTGTTTTCCGGCAAACACTGCGGAGGAAGCGGCCGAGCTTGCGGCGGCGGCCGCCCACTCTGTTTGGGAATGAACTTTCTAGCCCATATATGTTTTCCATTGATAGTAAACTTCTTTCTTTGCTGTCCTTTAAGAATCAAATCAATAGTCGCGACTGATCTGAACACGATCCGAGCAAAGAGAGCTTGTTCGTCGAGCTCGACCTCTTGCATTTGAAACATCTCTATGCAATCACCATAGTTCATGGTGAAAAATTCACGTACCTCCCATTCGTGTACGGGATAACCCTTTGAAAAAGTTACAAACATCGCTCTTTCTTCGGGCGGTACCTTAATAAATATGAAAGTTATAAAAAAAATTTCATAAAATTAGAGGTATAAATTTTTTAATTTTACTGTAACTTATCAACTTAAGTATCAGACAAACCTGAGTTCGTAAACTTCCACCATCCACTACCGAAAAAGAAAACGGTAGAGATGGTAATGGTAGTGGATTGGTGGTAGCGACGGCGGCAACGATATTTCGATGTTTAATTGCTTGTATTATAATATCCTTCATGGCTCTACAACAAACATCATTGTAAACTTTAGTCACTCCTTCAAGGGCTGTTTGGCGGTTGGCATAGAGAAACTCCAGAGATATTTCATTCTTCATGAAATTTTGTGTGAGGGGAATGTTATTGTTGTAGTCGTCCAAGAACTGCGGCGGTTGGTCGGAGGCAATGCACCCGAGAGCCTGCATCGCCTCGTCGGCAAGCTCGTTGATCAAGAGGATGGGCAGCCGCAGCATTCGAAAAACGATGTTGCGAAAGCCGACTCGTTCGAGCCATAGCCAAAAGGCCATTATTTGGAGAGCTTCCAAGGGGTCTCTGCCAATGTTGATGGCTAGAATGGTGTAGAGTTGTCTGTCAATTTTGTGGAATAAATTGAAATCATCTTGAGAGATAAACGTGGAAGAAGAAGAAGTTGAATTTGAAGGAGACGCCATTTATTTCTTTTACCATTTACCATTTGAGCCCAATTTTGAATTCATGTTTCTATTTCAATTTTATAGAAAGATAACCAAAAATATAAAAAGTTTAAATTATTGATCGTGCCATTTATATCAATTGTAACAATTATCTCACAAAAATATATCAATTTCAACGAAAATCGATAATGGCTTCATAAAAATATATAAAGTACCCTGATTATAGATACAGTGGCAAATCTCAGCATACAATTTGAACTTAAACATCAGATGTTTCAATCTTTAAAAAAACAAAAGAATCAAATAATATTTTGGTCTCTAAAGTTTGATGTTTATTTCATTTTGCTCTTTAAATTTTCAAAAGTCTAATTTTAGTTTTTAAAATTTAAAGTTAATTTCATTTAGTCCTTAAACTTTCAAAATTGATTAATAATGTTAATACATCAAAATAAAATGTGAACATATTTTAAAATTTATAAATAAAGATGGTAGTTTTTTAAAGAAAAAAAAAACTCTAAAAGCTAATTAAGTCTTTTTTTAGTTAACCTAAAGTTTAAAGATTAAAATTGACGTTTTAAAAGTTAAGGATTAAAATGAAATAAAATTTAAAATTTGGAAACTAATATTGGAATTGTGACCAAGTAGATAATTCTAAGCTTCTTAATTTGAAAATATAAAGTACCTTAAAATTTTCAACATCTTACCAAGACAAATCTTTAATGAATCAAGAACTGTCCTTTGAATAAAGATTTTGGTTTATAAAAACTAGGCTTTTAATTACTATATCTTTATTGTTTTATCTACTTTTACTAATATTTTCAAATTCAAGTTATTTTCTTCAAATCAGTTTTTATTTGAATTATTCTAGGCATTTGAATGTCTCAAAAAAAAAAAAAAAATGGAGAAAATAAACACAATTTTTTTTAAAATCAAATATTTCTCAAACAAACTACAAAAAGGACCAAATATAAATTCACATTTTCCTTTCTTTTCGAAAATCAAAGAATATTAATTTGTTACACGCTTAACCAAAACCTAATTTTAATATAACTTTTCCCTTTTTCTATGGAAATATTGAAATTGCAACAAGATTAATGCGTGCATTGGTGATTGAGAACATGGAAGTTAGACAATAAGTAATTTCCCACATTTAAAAAAAAACTTATATATATATATATATATATAAAAGTTTTATGTTCTTTTTTGACAAAAAAAGTTTTATGTTCTTATCCATAGAATTAAAGAAGGGTTTAATTGCTGTCATTAAATGTCATTTTAAGTAAATGTGGGCTTTTTATAGGAATGTCTGATAAATGTCCAAAAGAATTATATAGTAAGTATAGGTAAGATAATATTCAAAAGGCCTTTTTGGGATTTGTCAAAGTTACCCAAATAAAATATAAAACTTAAACAGTCTATCAGTAGCATGTGATATTGTTGCATTCATTACTGCAAATATGAACCAAAAAAGAATATTAAGACTGAACCCTAGAAATTGTCATAAAAAGAACCAATGTGATGTAACAGTTTTTATTATGTGTGAGATTCTTGCCAGCCTTGTTGTTGATCCCCTATTTTGATGAAATATTTTTTAAGCAAATGAAATTAATGATCAAAATTTAAGGGACCAATTTGAGTTATTTTTTTTACTTTTATATATAAAAAAGTTTTTTTTTTTTTTTTTGTTTTATATATGTGACTGTGTCAGCATGCGCGTACTTCGACTAATGTCACGAGACATATTCCTGATCTTATAACATTTGAATATCAAGGAAATTTATAAGTGGTCACTATGAATTGAATCTATCAAGTTAAGTACTTCAAAGTCCTTTTTGACCACTAGACCATTCCAAGATGATTTTATATATATAAAAGTTCAACCACAATTAAAGTTAGAGATCGGAATTTACACATTTATACTACTTATTATTCTTCTTGACAGTTTAATGATTTGAGTTCAAGAAAAGATGAAAGTTCAAAGGTGTACAAACACTACATATAAGACTAATGAAATATCGTTTGTCCAAAAAAGAAAAGGATTGTAAGAAGACTAAGTCTTGTGGGGCTAAGAAAAGTTCTTGATTGGGGCAATTAATTTGGTGGTTTTTTAGTACAAATTAAGAGAGGGGAGACTAATAAATCCTACGTAGAGAACACTAATATGAGAGTCAAATATCAATTTTTAGGATCAAACCTATGACCGTAGCATTGAACTGAATTACCACCAACAGTAAAATCACTAGGTCACTAGCTAACTCTTTCGGTCAATTAATTAGGTGATTAGAAAACCAAATGAAGGAAAGTTTTAATAACATCTTATATAACCCAAGACATCTTACATGTTCGAATCTTTCACCCAAATTATTTAATTGAAAAAAATGGTGGGTAAAAATAATTGTGAAGGACCCTTTTGAAGTTATTATTGGTTTTACCTATTTTATTGTTAAGAGAACTTAGAATCAATATTACTTACTGTTTTTTTTTTTTTTTTTTTTAAGTTCATTTTTTTTCTGTCCCCAAGTGGTAACACAGTGGTTGAAAACTTAAGTTTTGAGGGTATGCTCCCCTTAAGGTTTTAGGTTTGAGTCTTAGTTGTGACATTACTCCTTCCGGTGCTTTGCCTACGGATGGGTGTGGTTACCTTATTTCAAAAAAAAAAAAAAAAACTTCTTTTTCTTTTAATTTTTTTATTATTTTTATTTTTACTACAAATTATGAGAAGTGGACCACAAAACCTACACAAAGAGTACTATTACTCTTGAATAAATAAGAGCCGAATATTGATTTTTAGAATTGAACCCGTCACCGTGATGTTAATTGGATTACTACCAAATAATGAAACTAATATGCCACTAGCCATTTCGATACTTTTTTCCCTTCTAGTTAGTCTTTGAATTAGTCTTTTTGTCCAAGTCACTTGTAAAGACCCGACTAAAATAACTAATTTTAGTAGGACTTTACTAGCATGCATGATAAAATAACTCATTAAAAATAAGATTAAAATAGTCAAACATGCTTTTGCTTGAAAACAATTCTCAAACGACCGTAAAGTTTCAGCTTCTGGCTAGGGTAAGTTTAAACAGTAATTGAAAAACAAACAACAACAATTTAAAATAGTTCGTGCGGAATAGAAAATTTCAAAGAAAATAAAAAGGGACACTTGTCCCCCTCCCATGATCATTCGTTGCCTCCAGCTCAGCCACCACGGTTTACTCCTTTGCCTGAAAGGGGGAAAAAGATGATAAGGGTGAGTAATGGGAATTACTCAGTAAGAACGCCCACCTAGAGTACAAAAATGTATACATCAGCTCAACACCTAACCAACAACTGCCCTCATTATCTACAACATGCTCAGACTCAGAGCTCTAAGCTGAGAACCTCTAGGCTTAATCGGAGAAGCTCAACTGGTCCAAGTGAATACTAACAGGAAACACAACTGGTCCTGCTATAGCTTATAGGAAACGCAACTGGTCCTATAAAAG
>JBBMKA010017083.1:0-30576 GCA_037833695.1 Sechiopsis laciniata
GAGAAATTGCTCATCCGGTTGATAGGAATCTACCACCTTACCTTGAAGATATGTATCATTATGCCATTAAAATTGAATTTTCAAACCCTAACAATTTTTTGCGAGATAATTCTTCGAGCAATTATGAAATTCTTAGAAGCAAATATCAGTTCTGAACTCAATGGCATCCAAATTGGAGATCATTAAAACCCAATTTGGGGAGAACTCTGTTGAGCAGTGCATTTCTGCGTAACTTGACTCGCAAGAAATCGAATCGGTTCCGTCTGAACCAAAGATGACAATGGAAAATATCGCCAGTTTATGGAAGGAAATAGTTGCGAGAACTGAGGAGATGCCTGAAGAATTACCTGAAGAGTCCATGATAGAGAAGAACCAAACCATGTAGGCCTTAGAAAACTTCATGGAGAACTCGATTGATGAAGTGGTGACCATGAAAGAAACAGAAATAGCAACTGTAGTTCAAGCATCAATTACGCAAGAATCATATTTTGGTAAGACTGTAGTGCCGATGGAGGAAATTGGTAAAGACCTCTGAGTATCCGAAGAAGTAGAAAGGGAATCAGAAATTGAAGACGAGGCAGAAAGACTAGAGAAAGACGCTGAAGCCTGGTTGTGGAAGTGGCCAGACGGCATGAGCAAGCTAAGGAAAAGGCAAAAAGGTCTATGAAAGAACAAGACGCAGCATTAGCTAAGCGCATGGCTCACAAAGATGCAGCTGCAGAGAAGCGAGTCGCATCTGATGGCTCGAAAAAAATAAGGAAGGTCATGATGATAAAAAGACCTTCAGCAAAGAAGACCAAAGAAACAAAGGGGAAGGTATCGCCAGGACATACAGAGGGGGGTTAAACACCGTGGAAGGAGAAGAAGAAGAGAAGCCCTTGGTACGAAGAAGTCAGAAAGACAAGGTGATAACTCTCAAGAATTGAGAGTAAAGTTGCTTAAATTAATATATTTTTAGATCAAATTTGTTATATTTAATGAATTATGCTTAGGATTTGCCCTCATCATGCCCTTCACTATATTTTAGCAAAATATCCTATAGTTTTCTGAGTATGATGCTTTTTTAGGGTCTTGCTGTAGCTAAGTATGCGTGATTGTAAAAAATGGCTAAGTGTTAAAAATAAATTTATACTTTCTAGTTTGTTGCAGTGAACATGGGAGCGAAGCAAAATCATGAAGGACAATTGTGCTCCAGCAAAGGCCAGACTCGGCAAAGACAATCCCAGTTTCCATCCCACGTCACCTTGGTGAAGCATAACGAAAAAGTTGGGTCACAGAAATATCTAATCCAAGGGACGCGTGGCAAAGATCGGACGTTCGATGATTGATCTCAGCCATTCATTAATGTCAGCTCTAACACATTAGGCAACGTGGATCGTGGAGCAGAAGAATGTCGGAGCCGAGAAGTGATCATGGAGAACCATTCGTAGAAGTTGTCGGGGAGCCTATAAAAGGCGAGCTTTGTCTCCATTTTAAGGGTTCGAAGTTTTGGAGAGCGTTCTTTTCCTTAGCCGTCGTTTGTTCAGAGCTTTCCCACTTCTGACCAAAGTTTACTTCTTCTGTTTAGTTTTCAAGCCACTAGAGCGATTTAACCGGGCTTTAAGTGTTTATTGCTTTCTAGCATAGTTTACATGATTTCTAAGACGTTTTGCTTGTAGCTGGAGTTTCACCGGAGACGTTTCAAAGTTTATCAAGTTTTAGGAGTTTCTTATCCCTCTAGCTTTACCTATCTTTTATTTAGTGCACTCTTTTCTTTACTTAATCCTTCATTAAAACATGTTTTCTATTTCTTCATTTGTTTTAAGCATGTTTACAGGTATGAGTAGTTGAATCTGTTATCAGAAGGTTATGGGGAAGTAAGGTATTTCGCTTGGGCGAAGGGGTTAGCGAACATAACTTCTTATGCATGCTGTCTTTAACTTCATTTACATTGATTTGACAAACCGTGTGTATAACTTTACTTCACTTTGAGAAAAGAGAGTAAAGCAAACTTGAAAGTATAACATTAGGATTGCTAGGTTTGCCTGCTAATCAAAGAACACTTAGAGATAAGGTTCGCCTAATGCCGTAGTTTGCTTAATTAGCTGTTGAGTTTGAGATAACTGAATTAGGAGCTCGAGAGAGCCAAGGGAAATCTATCGGTTGTTTGTCCTCGCTAACCTTGTTGCGTAAGCGAAGCCCCTGAAAACCCTAAACCCTTTCGATACTTAGTCTCATATTGTTCTTTTGTTATCACTTACTTAGATCATTTACCTACTTACTTCATCAACCAACTTGTTACACCTGACTCTTATTTGAAAACGAACTAAAAACATAACAAAAATCCCTGTAGAGAATGACCTATACTTAGATTAAAACTTGCTACAACAAGACTGTGTATACTTGCACACTTTTGGGAAATCACACACTTCACTAAACTGAGTAAGGATTTCGCTTCGGTGAAAGCTTAAACAGTCCACGTCATCATTCTATTTAATTATTATTTCTTAATTATGGTGTGTCGGTTTCGTCCCAACACAAGGGAAAGAGTATTATTGAGCCATCAGGGGAAGAAGCTTAGGAGCCGCTTGTAAAAATAAGGCGAGTGAGTAGTGATATGGATCAAGATAAGATGTTTACACATTGTGAAGAGTTGCAACCTTTCAAGCTTGACAATGCACATATTCATCCAAAAGGCACAATGAATATGAAAATCCAGATTCATTCACACAATTTATTCATTATGTACCTATTATATTCATGTATTTTACATTCAACATGGTTCATGTATGGATATAAAAAGATAGGGGCTGAATAAGACTACATTAGTGAAAGGTTATGTCTTTTCATAGTGACTATTCAAATAGTATAAATAGGATTGTAATTTTATAAATTGTAGGGAGGGAAGTTGAAGTTGAATGAAATCTCATATTGAGTGTAAGCTTTATGCTTGTTTTGTATTCTTGTGTTTAGAATACATGTTTAGAACTTTCAATCTAGTCTGATCAATTAGGTTGTAGAGAGTTCGAAATCTTGAAGTTAGGAACGTAGTTCTCCTTTCTTCTTGATTATTGATCAATTATCCAAGGAAAATCTGTTTAACTTTCTTGGGGCTGTTCATCATCCGTTAAGGGGAATTCCCTACCTTAATTGGAGCTTTTTCCTTATCATCTGGGAAAGGCAAAGCAAGTAGAGGAGGCTGACAAGAAGAACTTCTGGCAAGAATAAGGATTTGTCAATGCTATGCTGAATGAAGATATCCAGAGAACCATCACACAGAAAGGATGGGATGATTTTTTCCGACCAAGAACTGACGCTAACCTAAATTAAGTGCAGAAATTCTACAGCAACGAAAGTAGAGATAGTCGTTGCATCACAATGGAGGTAGAAAAGAAGATACACTGGGGTGATGAAGCCTGGAATGACCTATTTGGATTTCACAGGTATGATGAAGCCTGGAATGACCTATTTGGATTTCACAGGTATGATGAAGCCTGGAATGACCTATTTGGATTTCATAGGTATGATGAAGCCTAGTATGACATGCTAGTCGGCGCACCAGCAACAAAAGAATTGAAGGACTGCCTACAACTGATAGCCATGCCAGAGAAATGTTGGGTTGAGAACAAGCCATTCCAACGCTTCAACTTTAATTGGAAAGGACACTACTGGAATAACTTCGTCAAAACAAGCATAATGCCCACCATCCATGACACGACCCTATCACGATCACGAATGTTACTAATGTATGCTATTTATGTAGAGTTGACGATTGATATAGGTCGCATCATCGAAGATGAGATAAGACGACAAATTGGAAAGACGTACAAGAAGCAATTCTTCCCCCATTCCTTCACAGCACTGTGCATTAGGTAAGGGTTGCAGTGCGCACCAGAGGATTGCACACTGAAGGTCAAGGCCATTTTCTAGATGGTGATGAACAAATACAATATAACTGAGCTCACAATCAAGGAACACTTAATGAATATTACAAGACCGATCGTGAGGAAAGATTTGATTGGCACAATTCTGTTGTCGCCAAAGCCCTGGTCAAGAAAAAGTGTTGTCGCTAAGCAATTAGCTCCAAAAGCACAGACAAGGACTTATTCTACAATTGCAAAACCTACTGCCCAGCAGTCCCCTAACATTTCAGCAATCCTAGGAGAAGCGGGCACATAAAAAATAGGTCGAGCCACTAGTGAAAAGAAGAAAGAAGGCAGCAATACTAGCACTGCCACTAGAGTCAACAGCGGCACAACATTTGGACTCCACCACACCACCTGTTCAATAGCAAAAAGAGATAGCAAAACATAAAGGCACTGAACAGGTAGAGCCGTAGTTCGTGCCACCACCCTTCAGCGTGTCCAATCCGTTACAGCCAAGTCCTTCGTCAGAAGTGGTAAGGCAGGCAAATTCCCCTCCAACCAGTGAAGTTGATCCAATTGTGCCAAGCATGTCTGTGCCAACTCAGGCAACACCACAAGAGCCGACAGACATCAGAGATGAGGCTCAGCACAGAAATGAAGAATTCCAGAGCAAAATGTTGCACTTTATGCGGCAGGCCCGCATAACACGGGCATATATGCAACGAAGGGATCAAAGTATATGAATGGAGCTCTAAAGAAGAAATCCGTAATTTTGACTTTCGCCCTTCCCAACAGAAGTGCTTCAGGAATGGATGCCTCCAGCAGAATCAAAAGAGCAAAATCTAAATGAATAAAGTGTTAATTCTGCAAACTAAAGGAAGTACATGTCTGTAACACTTTTGGTAACAATGCGTTTAAGTTTTGTGAATTGTTGTCTTAACCGCATTCGTTTAATGCTATTCTACCATAATCATTACATTGCATCCTGACATGAACTTATGCTTTAGTTTTGCGCATTATAGCTTGCTTTCCATCAAGTATAAATCATTTAGCTAAGTAAAACTTAGGTAACTTAGAAGCTTCTAAGAAAATAAGGCTGCCAGAAAACAGAAAGCATTGTTAAAAATAAATTTTGTAAGCCGGAAGAGAAGTTGGGTGTCTCTAAGGGGTAAAACTGAAAACTTGAAGCTAGGAGATAAAATCTAAGTTCAATAATTTTGGGGGAGCTAAGTCTCGCCTTCATTGACGACAATGAAGATTTTAAGTTTGGGGGTGAGGGCAAGCCCACAGAGTGATTATAAAGATTAGAAGCATGTTTTTTTTTTTTTTTTTTTTATAAAAAAAGTATATATTGAGAGTGCAAAATAAAGATAAAAACATTCTGGGTAAAAATGAAAGGCGCAGAAGAGCGAATAGCCGTGGGCATCCCAAAGTACTCGGCTAACTATCGAAAGCTCAAGCTTAAAACATTCCTTTGCTTAGATGAAACGTTTTATGCTTGAACGATCCAAGCTAAGAACAACAAAATTATGGTTATGAGTGCAACCCGAGTAGAAAAGTGGAAAGCATAGCAGAAATCTTCGAGGGATTTGAGACCAAAATAAATAGCCTCGGATAGAATGTTTTGGAAAAATTTAGATTGAGGAAGGAAATGATTAAATGGTTTCATATTCGTAGGCATTAGCTCTAAGAATGTCTAATTTGTCGGCTGAAAACAAAGATTATTGGTGATAATGAAAGAAGAAAGCTGGTAGGATCAGGACTTTAGGGACTAATAAGTTCCGATGTTTTACTCTATAGAAAGATTTAGCTTATGGATTGCGAAGCAAGTGATGCATTCTCATACATTAGCATTGCTCGGGGTGAGAAATGATTCAAGTTTGGGGGTTTGATAGCTCTAAATATTAGCACTATTTAAGCTTCTAAACCATAGCATTTCACTCGATTTACAAGTAAAATTTTTCATTCTAAGATAAGTAGACAACAAATATTCATATAAGTTCACACTTCAAGCTAGTGGGTACAAGCTAAAAAAATGGATAACAATGTGGTTAAGTGCATCAATGTACATGAATAACGAGAACATCACATTATTATAAGACATGCTTGCTAAGATGCTAAACGCACAGGTAAACATTGGATCTCGCATTGCGGAAGACCTACAGTTGGTGCGGATGATTCGAAGAAAGCAGCAAAGGAAAGTCGCGGCGTAATTTGAGAAGCAAAATCATCAGAACAAAATGGAAAGAATCACCAATCAACTAACTCAAACAAGAAATCTTCGCAAGATTGAACGTGATCAATAGGAAACTTCGATGCCTATAAATACAAGAATTATCGAAGAGCGAAGTGTACTGGTTCAACTGAGGAGCTACCGTAGATAGGTTGTGAAATGTTGGGGTCTCAATGGAGATCTTAGCTATCCTCCATCTGTAACCCTAAAAGATCTAGTACCATGGTGCTTGTTGGTATAAGAACTCGTTAGCAATAACGACGATGAATCTAGTAGCCCATTAATAGTTAGCATGTAGTTTTGTTGCATTTCTCAGTTAGACTACATTGTATTTCTCATGTAACCGTAGGAGTAGATTCTAGTGCTTCTTAAGTTGTATTACGCAATAAATTGTTCAGACTTGATCCCCTGTTGAGTTTAATGGTTGATATTGATTTTAAGAAGTATTTAAGGGAGTTTGTACCATGACTAAACAATTGAGAAGGACATTGAGTTAGTTTTTAAAGACGACGGTTGTTTAACTTAGCATTGGTCGATTGATAGTCCACCTATTACTTGCTTACCATCAACCTTGGTAAAGGGGATGGTAATAGCTTGGCCTAAACGTTCTCGCTAGGCAGTACCTTGTCTAAGGTATCTTGGAAATGAGTTAGGAATAACCTTCTCACTAGTTGTTTACGTAATATTTATTTATTTCGCAAACCCACGGGTAATGTATTGGTGGGTTGCTGTTAAGCCCTCCAGAAGGAGAGCTTAAGGTAAAACATAGTAAGGATTAGCAATCTCGCGATAACTTGTTCTCGCTTATTTTTTTAATGTGTTGCATCATCCCTTGTCAATAGCATTCGTTCATTAGTTCATCAAGCATTAAGTGCAATTTGGTTGTTTAATATACGTTATAAGTTTGGGTGATTTTACTTTGTAATGGTGAGTTGTTCACTAAGTGTACGTTGGTTAGCTACCCACGTATGCTAGCCTTTGGAAACTTTGGAAGAAGGAGTCAGCGGAAGATCCATCAGGTCACAATTAGTCTAGTGTGAAGTCTTTTACATCATTAAAAGGGATTAAGGTTAATCCTTCTATTGCGTGCGTCGCCTGGAGCAAATCTTGCAAGGCACCGTAGCGGAAGCTGGGTGTTCTCAATCAACAAGTGCGGGAGCATTTGTTAAGTTAGGGAATTATGATTTTAAGGTCACCATCATCGCATGAGTAGTTTAAGCACAACTATAGCTCACTCAACATCATTTACATATGCATCTATATTTACTTAGCATTCCACAACTCAAAATGTGATTGATAGCTCTCAAATAGAGCATATTTTAGGCTATTTTAGTTTGCATTATTCTAGAAATAAAGGGGGAAAATGAACACTAACAGAAGAAATACGATGAAAGAACATAGAAATTAGCATGCATTCATAATTCAGCATCGAAAGCGCAGTATTGCGAAAAAAGAATAAATATTGAATACTTTGCGCTGAAAGTTTGTATAATGTAGGAATATGCTATAAGTTACGCTGGTGGGGTTAAAAAATGCGAATGGCAACACTCATTTAGGATTCACATGCTGACATGGCAGTTGCACTCGGTAAATTACGTCATCAAGGAAACAAAGTAGAAATGCAAGGTGGTAATAAAAGACGACGTAAATCAAGAAATTCCAGCAGAAATCAAGAAATCTGCATTAATGATGATTTTCCTGCTCATTCAGCGTGCAGTCCAAGTAATTCAATATTATAAATATCCGTAGGAAGGCTTAAGTCCAGGGAGCTGGTCGGATGGAAAAATCTGATCTAAGGATCAGAGCCAATTCTCTAGAAGAAGCACTAGTGGTGTTTGTAGAAACTGATGACAATGGGACTACACACTTCACATCTACATCAATTCCATTTACTGTTTTATTAGGAGTAGCTTGTAGTTATAAACATTTTGTAATTGCAATAAAATCGTCTGATTTAACCTCTATCTTATGTTATTTCTATGGTTGAGCTGTAAGAGTTTTTGTGTAATTATTCTTGAATAGAAGAATGCTAGAAGCGTAGGTCATTGAGTTTTACACTGCTGCATGTCATTTTATATATATGCATCGATTAGCTACCCACGCATGTACCTTGCAGTGAGTTCGAAAGAAGGAACCGTATGTTGACGCAGTATGCTACGTTAGGTTGTGTGGAAGTTTTTCACCGTTTAAAATGTTAGGAATAACCTTACTAACTGCTTGCATCGCCCTGTTATTAGTATGGAGTTCGCAGCGGAAGCTGACTCTGCCATAAATCATTAAGTGTGGAAGCACTTATTTGTTAGGGAAGCAAGAATCTCTTTGACTAGCCCGCACGCGTAGTATCTTCTAGGAATGTTAGTTATCAATACTCGTTGCATCATATCTATTTTAGTCTTATCATCATATTTATTTACACATTCATTTTCAAAACAAATCACAACAACTTATCCAAATCATGCTTTACTTTTTTGCATAACTCTTATCCTAATAATTTTAGCTCTAGACATCAATCTCTGTGGGATCGATAAAATTTATATACTTATTACTTACTGCAATATCTGACCGTGTATACTTGCGCGTAAGGGATTTCGAGTTACACTTAGCATAAGTTGGCTTTAAATTAGTTACTAGACATTATATTAGCACCAGAATCACACTGTCGCTCATCAACATTGTTTACATTCTATACTGACTCTCAAGTTTGCACCTATTAAATACAAATTCAATGTGGAGAACGATAAAATAAATTCTTATCACTTGCTGCGATTCGACTGTGTATAATTGCGCAAGCCTGTGATTTATTACTTAGCTGTTAGCATTAGCATTTTAAGTCTGGAATCACTTTTAGAATATTTTACATAGTCGAACTTAAATTGCATCGGTCAGAAGGCATCGATGGGAAGTGTGTAGAATGAATGTTAGCAATGAGAGTAAGTATAGTTTATAATGTTGTTTAAATATTAAGTATGCTTCAATTAGTTACCCACGTATGCTAACCATCAATGAACTCGGAAGAGGGAGTTGATGGAAGATCACAACAGGGTACATTAGGTGGTTGCGAGGTCTCTTGTATTGTCAAAGAGTTAGGGATAACCTTACTAATGTATGCGTTGCCTTGAGTCGAGTATGAGAACCACAACGGAAGCTGCGTTTATCATAAATCAATGAATGTGGAAGTAGTTATTAGAAAATAGGGAAGCATGAAATATATCTTACAACCATCGCATGCTTAGCATAATTCATATTACATTTTTCACCTAAGCCTATTTACGTTTCGCAAAGTAGGACATTAAAAAAAACAACCAACACCCATTGATTTTACATATTTTGCATGACTCTTAAGTTAGCAATATTAATTCTAGACATCAAACCATGTGGAGATTGATATTATATACTTATCACTTGACTGCAGTTCGACCGCGTATACTTGTGTGAAGCCATTCTCAGTGTAGGATTTATGGATAAATCTTACACTCAAATAATTTAACTAAATTATACTATAGCGTATTGCGATCAAGTTTTTGGCGTCGTTGTCGGGGATTGATTATTTAGAATTTATTTTAATAGCTTGAGAGTAGTTCTTATTTGATAAAAAGGCTAAACACTTTGTATTTCAGAGGAACCTCGAAATTCGAAGTACAACAACCTATAGGGAAGAAGTCCCAAAGCATCACCACAAGTATCAATTTCAATAATGGCCTATTACTATTCTGTGGTCAAAGGCTTGAACAACATTATAGCAGTCTTTTCAAATGTAGTAAGAACTAGGGCATGTAGATGAGATATATAGAAACAAACAAATATTCAACGCATCACGAGAACAACTGGGAAGTTCTGCCGCACGCATATGAGGAACATCAGAGCAATCGTTATCAACGATCATCTAGTCCCCATTATGAATATCAGCAGAGGAAGTGCAAAACCTACAGCTTCATGGACTATACAAGGGAATCTAGGAGTCATGAACCTAGATATCCTATGTATCATTGCAAACCATCTCTAGATTTAAGGATATATCTTATTCAAATAACTTAACTAAATTATACTGTAGCCATATCACGATCAATTGGGAGTGTTTAACTCTATTCCGATATCTACCTCCTCAAATGTGAACAAGAATTGTATTAGTAAAAAAAAAAAAACAACCTTTTCCCAGTTATCTCAAATGGCCTTTTCTAGCTTTTCTAATTGGTCTTTTCCAATTTTCCCAATTGGCTTTTTCCAATAACAAATCTTTCTGTCCCTTTTCAAATTTCTTCAGCAATAAACGATCATTGTGCCATTTTTTTAGTTTTTCTTTGTAAATTTTTCCATTTCATACGAGAAACTGTCTTAAGTCCTCAACCTCTAAAAGCTGCAGAATCCTAGTAGAACCTATGTCAGTTGAGTTCAAATTCAATTTTTTTTTATTGCCTAATAAGCTTTGTGCTCTTATTCTAGAGGTAAGTGGCAAGCTTTTCCAAATGCTAACCAAAATGGAGACATCCCTAATGGTGATCTTCAAAGCCTAACGATATACCCATAGTGAGTAATTTAACTTAACTGACCAGTCTTTCCTATTTAGATTAAACATTTTTTATAATTGTCTTATTCTCCCTATTATAGATTTCTACTTGACCATTTTTTATAATTTTTTTTATAATTCCCATTGTGAGTGATAAGATGTAGTAACTTGATGTTTGATATTATACATTTGCAACACATATGCTAAACCTCTATTTACAAAATGTGATCCCTCATTACTAATTAGAGCTCTAGAAGTTTCATAAACCTCGTAAAGATTTTCTTATGAAAAAAATTGAATCACAGTTTTAGCATCATTTAGAGAACAAGATGCATATATTTCCATTAGATGGAGGAAATGGTCACATGAATTATATCCCTTCAAACATCAAACAGTTAAACTTCTACAATATAAGTTAAAGGCATCTTATATTTTCTACCTATGTTTCCTCTTTGTTGACATTGATGACATGTTTCAACAAAATTGTGTGCATCTTTTAAAATTGAGGGCCAGAAATAACTAAAAAGATTTGCGTATCTGTTCTTGCTCACCCTAAATGTCCTTCATATGTTGCAGCATGACAATGTTAGGGGTTGTGTCCTAAATGCCTAGTAGTTTGTAATTAAAGAACATCATTATTTGTATGTAGTTGTAATTAATAAAGAGTTATTAATATTTTATTTATTATTTAATTATCACATTATCCAAATCGAACGCGTTAATGGTTTAACGACGTTTAACCCTAGGTTGTTACTATGTATGCTTGGACAAGTATGTTAGACATACAAGTGGATCTAGGTCCAAGTGAATAACCTAAAGACATCTACAATATATGGACTAAGGCTAGGGGCCTCGTTCTGATGACACTATTGGTACAACCCTCTTTCCAATAGTTGCAGACAACCTGATTCTGGTTATTCATATGGAGACATGTTAGTGGGGGTGCCTATGCAAAAGAGTTTTACATAAGACTGAGACAAGAAATATGTTATCCGTCTAAGTAATTTTGTTATAAACGTCGATAAATATTTCACTAGGATAATTGAATGCTAGTATGATCTCAATCCTGAATGAGTTGTGAAAGTGCCCTTTGATGTGTATGGGTGTGTGAGCGAAACAACATTGTTCAATATGCCTCCCACGTTGGTGATTTTCGTAGTGAGTAGCTGAAAACGCAATGTCACAAGATGAAATTCACTCATTCCCTAATATCGTAGAAGTAGATGAGTTGTTCTCTTAAGGACCGATTCTGGGACTTGAACAAAGTGTACCCACCTCCTATTGGACTGAGAGGACATTATTTCATGGTTGGACCATGAACTGTTTGTTCATTAGAGGATTCAATGGTACTTAAAGAGAAATATGTAATTACAAGGGTAAAATGGACTTTTGACCCAGTTGTGAATTACGAACAGCTCGTTAAAGATCATATAACAGATGATTGATTATATCCATGGGCATAACTTATCCTATAGTGTGAGAGAGATTGGTACAAAACTTTAGGGGAATAAGCTTATTGTCTAACGAATAAGGATTGAATCTCGGGTCATTTAGCTTTTGATATGTAGGTTTATTGATCCCCGGCCTAGCTCATAATTATCGGTATAATGATAGGTATGGAGAATCAATTTGAATGGTTCAATTGATTGATTAATATGTTAAACATATTAGTTACGAGGAATTTAGTTTAAATTATTAAACTAATTAATTAATTAATATATTTGATATATTAATAGATTAATATTTATGGGATAGATATGAAGAAAATTGTTATATGTAGCAACTTTTCACCCACCTATTTTAAGTATAGCATTTTCTTTAAAATAATTTCTACATAACATAATACACTCTTATTTTTTTAATATTACCTTTCTACCCCTCTCATACCGGCTCCCTCACGAACATCTTTATTCCTTAATTTTTTCTATTCTCAACGATATTTTGTTTCGCTCATCAACTATTTCAAGGAAAAATGGTCTTCGATCAAAGCCAAACTCTCCAATCTTCGCACCCAATTAATCGACGTTTCTGAGTAAACACAAAGATTGAAAGCCCTAAATAACAAAACAAAAAAATTGGCACCTAGAGTGAGTTATATTAAAATCTCTCAACAATAAGGCAAGAAAACGATACAAAAGAAGCCAATCATGCAAATCGACTTCCCCAACAATCAATGAATCAAATAAAAAAAACTCTCAAATATGGTTGTAAAGGATGGAGAAAATTGAAAGAATGAAGAATGAAGAAAGAACATTAAAGTAAGAAGGGGAAGAGAAAAGACTGCAAGAAAATGGGAGAATGAATCAAACCATCTTGATATGAGAGAGAGAGAGAGAGAGAGAGATAGAGAGAATACAAGGGTTCAGATCTTCTTCGCCATTTATGTTAACAAGAGTTGCCTTCTGCGTTTTGGAGCGCAAAGCATTTCTGAACATTTCTTTCATTTTGGTGTGTTTTCAGTTCCTATATTTAAATAAATAATATAATTTCATGCATTTGGCAATTGAAAAGATAGAAGAATAATAATATCTCAATTTGCCAACTAATGGAGGGCTATCAACAAAAAATCTATCAACGAATTGATTGAAGGTTATCGACGAATCGATTAAATCTACCAACGAATAGGTTGAAGACTATCAGCTGAAAACTAATTGAATGATATAAGCTAAAACTGATTGAAGGCTATCATTTTATAAGGACCACCCCATTTTTCTGCTATATATGAAACATTTTTTAAGAAATTATTATTGATGGTATTTTCATTTTTCTCCTATATTTATTTTTCTTGCTATACATGTAAAATCACCTAAATCATATTTTTTATTCTCCAAAATTAGCATTGTTTTTCTTTACTTTTTGTATGAAATATTTCTAGAATAAAAAATCAAGCTAAGTAATAAAGTAAAAAATAAATTTATCACGCCTGAGAACGAAACACAGTTGAAATTGAAATCCAAGGTAAGAGACCTTTACTCCAATTTGAGTAATGTAATTGTTAATATGCTCAAGTTAGGCATAGATGTCCTATCTAAATAACTCGTTACTTGGTTGATCGATTATAACTTAAATGTGACTCAACTTGCTTGTCTTCTGTTGAGTTGCTTAGAATGAGAACTATGATATCTTGTCAATTGCTTGTTAGGTAAGCATGTGATATATGTTACACAGGAGAGTTATTAGTTGTCAAGTATGCTAGTACATGTGGTTGACAAAAAATTTAGATATTTGATTGAACCGATATGGTAGTATAGATGAATTGACTCTCTATTATCTGTGGATTGACCTTGGACAAAGTTATCCTATAGCTTGTGTGTTTCTATGTTATGTAAGCATGTGATAGATGTTACATAGGAGTATTGTTGAATGGTTACCTAAACTATTATGGACTGAGTATGTTGTTTTTTATTATCCTGGTAGGTAAGCACGCCAGTATGATGCGACATACCGATGTGGTATAAATATCCTAAAGATTAATTCTAGACATGGAATATGAAAGTCCTGCGCTTTTGAATTGTATTTTACGCAAGTATACGAAGTCGAAATTGCACCAAGTGATAAGTATTTATTTTATCGTTCTCCACAAAGAATTATTTTTCAATCAGTAGGTTTACTTAAGAATCAACAGAAAAGAAAGTCAAATGTTTGGTTGGTGGTTTGGTTCCTAAGTCTAACGATTTATTATTAAAGCTCAAGCTAAGGTTTCGGAACCTATTAGCATTCAATTAAAATAGTTATTGGTAAGAAGATTATTCCATGTTACACTTAGGTCTAAAGCTTCCTTCAAGAACACAATGTATATGGTTCGACACTCGTTCGAAGTCTTGAAATTATGATAAGTAATAAGTGTGCACTAGTGGGATGATTATTCCAAATCCTCTCCCTAAATATGCTAGAGATCTAGCATTAACCTAACTACTATGGCTGAGTTAATCTCTTATCACCCCCTCTTCCAAGACAGACACTAAGTAAGCTACAAGTGGATTATCAATCTACCTTTGCTAGTTAAAAGCGATCTTCGTAACTAATAATTCCTCTTACTTTATCTTAAAATAGTACTACTCATTATTTGTTCTTTTACCGTTGCTTAGCATGTTATTCTACGATTCTAGATCCGATTTAACTATAATTAATAAATGAATTTTAAGCTTAACCTATTCCTAAGTATCAGCTTTGATGACTCTCAAATAGAGCCATTATTTCTTATAATTTAAAGTCATTTTTTGGCATTATTATAGGAAAATCTAATGCATAAAAGGTAAAAATGAAGAGTAAAAGGTGAAAAAGGCTAACGCGTATGCATTGGAGGAATAATTGGAGAAATATGCATTATAACACTAAAATATTCAATTTATACTTTAAATGTGTATTTTGGGAATGACTTATGCTAATCAGTAGCTTTGTAGGAACTTCGATGCGGAGCAAGAGATGGATCAAACGATGCAAAATGGCAAGGATCAATGCGAAGTAGGGAATTCGATAAGACCATGCGATCAGCAAAGAACCATGTGGAGTTAAATCATGCGACAGTAGAAGTTCGAAAAAGACGCCAAGTCACACACAATCAAAAAAGGAAAGAATCAAGTGAGGAATCAATTGTTGACTAACCAGACACTACAAGACAATTTGCGGAAATCACGAAATTTATACCTTAATTCACATGACAAGATTGGCAACTATTAATCAGTATGATTCTGCTGCACTAATTTGGCTACCGAATCAAACCAAGAAGATTCGAGAAGATTTAGAAGAAGATTATAAGAAGGAAATTTCAACCATTTTGAGGGGGAAACGAACGAGAGAGTTCACCACCGTTTTGTTTACTTCGTTTTATTTTACTTGTTTTGTTTTACAGACTCACTTTGGCATTTAAGTAATACTATTTTCAGCATGTCAATTGCTATGTTGTTATCTGTATTTCTTTTCTACACTATGAACTAATTTCTTAAAGGCAAAGTTATGGAAAAATAGAATAGTTTACGCATGTGTTTGATAGATCTAGGAAGGAAATAACTAGAGCATGTTAACTAAATTTTTAACTTAATAGTAAGTGTTGACCATCCACATAAGCTAATAGGTTGTAAATCGGAAGAGGAAATGACCTAAGGCTAGTTTGCATGTTCAGTAGGTTAGTATTAAGTATTTTATACTTTAAATTGGAGTTTAGGAATAAACACGTATCTACTACATACGTTGCGCCCATTATCATTACATTAAGTTGCAAGTTGGGCTTAATGCGAGTGAATGCGGAAGCAGACGTTTGTCAGGCGAAGTATGATAGTTATTCCTTACCGCGTATTTCTTTCTAACATTGTGAACGCATTCCTTGAGTACCCTAGCTTTGCCTTATCTCTTGTTTTGCTTAATTCCATTACATTCTTTGTTATTTATTTTATGCAAACAACCCAATCAAAATCAACCCATTTGTTACTTTTATTCGATTTTCTAAACATCATCCTTGGTAAAACATAGTCCCTATGGAGATTGATAATTTACTTATTACTTACTATAGACCGCATATACTTGAACGAGTGTGAACTAAAAAGCACACGCAGCAACCTAGTGTTCCGCATAGTCTTAGAGTCAGGCTTCGAAATCTTTTTCACGCAAGTATATGTGGTCAGAAATGTAGCAAGTGATAAGTATTTATTTTATCGTTCTCCACAAGAATTGATATCTAGAATTAACGTTACTAACTTAAGAGTTATGTAGAATATGTAAAATGTCGTTGGTGATTGTTTGGGTTTTTAAAGACTCTAAATGCAAAGTAAATAAGTAATGATAAAAATACAGATGCAGAAGATGCTAATCATGTGATAATGCTAAATTAGATTTCATGCTTCCCTGTTCTAATAAGTACTTTCGCGGTCACTGATTGATGGCAAACCCAGCTTCTACTACGGTTCTTCATAATTAGCTATAGGCCATGCATGTGATAGTAGTGTCATTCCTAACCCCTTAAATGATGCGAGAGACCTCATAATCAACCTATCTTAGCATATTAGATCATCCAACAATTCCCTCTTCCAAGTTCACTAAAGGCTAACATATATGGGTAGCTGACTGGCGTTCCGGGTGCTAATATAAATGTGCAGTAATTAACTCAGAGTATAACCTATTGCTAAGTGTGACTAGGAATCTACGCGTAAGTATACGCAGTCAGAATGCAGTAAGTGATAAGTATTTATATTTTATCGTTCTCAGAAAGGATTGATGTCTAGAACTAACACTATTAATGTGAGAGTTATGCAAATAAAGTAAAGAATGGGTTTGAAGTTGTTGTGTGTTTTGATTATGGATGCTAACAGTAATTAAACATGGATGCTAACAATAAATAAATGTGAATGCAATGAGTAGTGAAAAGAAGACAGCTATAGAAGATGTTAAGAGTGCAGGGCTAGTTATCAAGTTTCATGCTTCCCTATCCTAATAAGTACTTTCGCACTTAATGATTTATGGTAAACCCAGCTTCCGCTGTGACCTCCATACGAACTCAAGGAAATGCAAACGTTTGTAAGTTTATTCCTAACACTTCGAATGGTGAAAAGTTTTCACCCAATCCTAATGTAGCATACTAGATCATCCGACAGTTCCTTCTTCTGAACTCGCTACAGGCTACATGTGTGGGTAGCTAATCGTCGCATGTATAGTAAATAAAAGTACAGTAGTGTAAAACATAATAACTTACACTCCTAACACGCTTCTATAAATAAAAGTTGGAATTGGTACGGTTGTAAAGTGTGCCGTCCCCTTGTCATCGGCTCCTACGAACACCATCAGATGCTTTTCCTTGGGATTTACATTTGGCAAACCGACCAGCTCACCGAAACTTGGTTTCTGTTTTGCTATTTATAGAGATGAATTACTTGGTCAGCAAGTTGAGGTGAGCTGGAAAATCTTCATTAATGTAGGATCTTTTAATTTTCAGCGAGATTTCTTTGATTGACGCTCTCTTAATTACTTAATTGATTCTCTATCTATTTCCTTGTTGGCGTGATTCTTCGAATGTGACTTCCTTGAAAATGTACGATTCTTCTGAGTAGGTCGCCATTCGCATTATTCGTTCTTCCCGCGTAAAAATTCTGCGTATTCCTGCATTGCATAATATTTTAGCGCATTTTATTCAATATTTGTACTTAAATCATGAAGCTGCGCTTGTGACGCTAAATTATGAATGAATGCAACTTCCATTGGTTTTTACTCCCATTTTACTATTTTTGCCCGCTTATTTCCTCTAATCCTCAAGAATAATGCAAACTATAATAGCCTAAAATATGCTCTATTTGAGAGCTATCAAACCCCCAAACTTAAATCATTGCTTGTCCCAAGTAATGCATAGTCTATTAATTAGCCATTCTTGTTTAATCAACTTTTCCTCTTTTCAAGCTTAACCAGGCAGTTCTTATCGCATTTCATAATCTTAGCATAATACTTCTTTCTCTTTTCAATTTTCAAACTTTCCCAAAGATTCAGGTTTTGCCTTAAAATCCTCCCTACCATGACTGACAGATCGTTCCTTAGTACAATTATTTCTCATTACCCAATTTATTGTACACAATCACTTCTATAACTAAGTTTTCCAAAAACATTCTGTCAAAGCTGCTAATTAGGTTCCTTGATCCTTCGAGGCTTATACTTGTCGTATTCCTATTAGGTTATACTCATGTTCACAATTCGTAGTTCTTAACATGTTCCGTTTGAGCATAAAATGTCCCATTTAAGCAATTGAAAGTTTTAACTTGCACTAATAGTGGACAGTGGAGTAATGGAAATCCTATGGCTTATTCTCGCTTAATGCCTTAATTTTGCCAAGAATGTTTTTATCTTTATTTTTTAATTTTTTAATTTTTTTTTATATATGCATGCTGCTCTCGGTCGCTCTTTCTTTTCAGCATTCACTCCTCAGGTTGCCCTCAGCCCCAAACTTAAAGGCTTCATTGTCCTCAATGAAGGTGAGGCTTAGTTCCCCAAACTTAGCTATTTCTGTGATTGTGATACTTTATCTCAAGCTCTAAGACGACTTCTGAATTTTGGTTCTTTCTGTCATTCATGATAGGGACTATTCTAATGCTAGGTTTGGATCTACGGGAATTTAAGAATTCTTCTAATTGAAACAGAGTTCCCTACTAAAACCTAGATTTGCGATAATAATGTTAACTTAATCTTTCAAAGGGAAATTGCTAATTTTATAAAATTAATTATAAAGGAACTAGAAAAAATTGGATCCTAATAAATGAAATGCATGTTCCTATAAAATTAAAATTGCAACTATGAATGCAATGCATGCTGAAGGAAAAACGCTTAAAGTAAATAAGAGAGCAGGACTTCCATCTAAGTGTTTGAATTGCCGCCTATATTGCCTTTGCCTTGCTCCGAATTGAGTATTTGTTTTGGAAATTCTGACCATTCAGAGTACTCTTTTAGTGCTGTGGCTGCCTTTCATAATATTTAATCTCTCTTATTTGCATATTCCCAAAAGTCTTGCGAGTGGAATAATAGGCTTCAAATTGTTTGATCAAACTATCCTCGTTTAAGAACTTTTCATATGGCCTTCTTTGTTCCTGCCACTTCGCGTTCTCCATTTCCATCAAGTGCTTAGTGTATACTTTTAAAATCCTGTTAGTTGCTTGTAGCTGAAAACCTTGCTCAAAACATAATCTAGTAATAGTATGTGGGCAAACATCTTCCTGCATTTTTCTGGAGCCTAGCGCTGAATTTGTTCTTCCACTATCTTGCCTAGATTTGTGCGTGTTCCGATTTAGATTGCATAAAGCAGTAATGCATGCTCCCTACTGACTATCTTCGCATTAGTTGATGGAATAACCAAATTTTTAATGAATGTAATCCAGTCCTACAATTCTGGTTTAACGCCATCCATTAGAAACGACCATTGATTCTACCACTTAGCGCCCTCTGTCCCAATAGTTTTGGTGCAATCTTGCAACTGCTTCTAAGTTGGCTTCTTTAGCAGCCTTTAACAATCTGTCCCAATGTTGTCAGAAAGTTGGAAAACTTCGTTCAAGGCTGCAGATCTGCAGTCTATGATTTGACCTACTACACGCAAGAAAAATTGCTTTTCTCTTTTTAAATTTGCATAGAACTAGCGAAGTCTTGCCTTGCGTCTATGGTAGGTAGTGCTAGGCTGCTCCAGCCTAACTCGCATATCTCAATAACTGCTACATGCGGAATACTTTTCACAGGCTATCCTTGGTCTTGCCAGAATCTTTTCCGTGCTAGCGTAGCGTAGAGTTTTGATTTCGGGATAACTGGATATTCATCTTCTCTTAGATTTCTTCCTCCTTCCTTTATCAGATGTCTTACTGCTTGAGGCCATTAGTTCTAAGAGAAGAAATTGAAAACAAAGCTTTTTGTTTCTTGAGGTGCAAAGTAGGATGTGGTGGTCGATCCTTCCTTGCACAGGGTTTATATAAATTTTTCAAAAGATCTCAGAAATCCATGTGTCAGGAAGGAGATAATCACAAAAGGAAATTTTAAATTTTTTGCAAAGATTTTTTTAGAATCTTACCAAATCCTTTCTAAAACTACACAATAAAAAATTTAAGGAAATAACTAAAAAGGAAAATGACATAAATGGAAAAAAAAAAAAAAAAAAAAAACTTCCTATCCTAAAAATTACTGTAAAATTTTGCACAAAGTTAGAAATACCAGATTTTTGCATTCCAAGAATGGTGCTGAGCAGGACCTGGGCGAAACCCTTGTGCTAATTCCATCTGGTGCGATTTGTCCTTGCTTGGGCCATTTATATATCTTCGGAGCGTAGCCATCTTTGATAGCTTTCTCCTGCCTTTCTTCGTCGTGCGCCTTAATGCGTGTACTTCCTACCACTCTCAGTATTGATAGGGTGAGAAGCATCGAATTGAAGCTCACTTGAATTGCCCATGTGTTTCTTCCTCGACTAATCAATTGTTGTTGTTTATGCGATGGTGATAGCGTAAAAACTACGGGTACGATTGTGAGTAGCCCATGGTTTAGCGCACTAACATTGTTTTCTTGCAGACTAGTTGACTCTACATCTCCTCTGTTTATTCGATGCAGGATCCTGATAATTGGCTCGGCAGGTTCATTACTTACCATGCTAACTGTTTGAGAATGTTCATCCTCGCTTTGTCTTTCATCACTTAGAGCTTGCTCAGTATCAACATTGGAACATTTTTTGCTTTCTTCCTCAACGCATTCTATGATATCATCCTCTAGAGTGGCCAGGGTAGCAAACCTTGCCCAAGCTTCCTCTTGCTGCTGAAAACTTCTCTTTTGTTCTCTGTCTATTTCTACTGCCCGATGCAATGCCTTGGCCTCTTTTCCTCGTTCAATCATGGCTAGCCGAAAAACTTCCTAGGAAAGTTCAGTCTCACTGAAAAAATCCACTGCTGACTCCCTATTAAGTACGTCGTCCCTTAGATATGTCTCTTCTGCTCTTACTTTGCTGGCAGCGCTTTTGTTTGTGCTATTGATTAGGCTGTTGAAGTTATAGTATGATACCATTGTCCCTCATCCATTGTTTTCGTCTTAGCTGCTCTTCCTCTTCTATGGTAATGTCTTATGGAAATTGCCCATGATTATACATCGGACCCCTAGGTTCATGAATTTTAGCCTCCCATGTATGTCTCATGATGCTACGATCTTCAGAAAATTGAATTGATGCTGAAAAGAGCTATTATGATCTCCCCCAAACTGCAATTGTTGTTCCCAGTTAGGATACGCTGAATAGAAATTTGTTGTGCTAGTCTCTTCTGCATAGCCTTGTTACTGATAAAAACGTGCTTGCTGCGAATTAGTGTTGTTGCTCCATTGCTGATTCGCAAAGTGATGGAACACCATCTTTGATGCTCATGCTTGTGGTAATGTGATTGGGACTTCTTTCCCTGTTGGTTGTATTACCTTGAATCTCGGTTCCCATGAAATATAAGTATTCAACCTTTAAATCGATAAAAACTACTTTCACCTTAGTAATACTAATTCTAATTAATCAATCCCCAGCAACGGTGCCAAAAACATGACTGGCATTCCGGGTGCTAATATAAATGCATAGTAATTAACTCAGAGTATAAACTATTGCTAACTGTGACTCGAAATCGCTAACGCGCAAGTATATGCGATCAGAATGCAGCAAGTGATAAATATTTATATTTTATCGTTCTCCGTAGGAATTGATGTCTAGAACTAACACTATTAATGTGAGAATTATGCAAGTAAAGTAAAGAATGGGTTTAAAGTTGTTGTGTGTTTTGATTATGGATGCTAACAATAAGTAAACGTGAATGCAATGAGCAGTGATAAAAAGACAGCTATAGAAGATGTTAAGGGTGCGGGGCTAACTGCTTCCCTATCCTAATAAGTACTTCCGCACTTAATGATTTATGACAGACCCAGCTTTCACTGCGATCTTCATACTAACTCAGGGCGATGCAAGCATTAGTAAGGTTATTCCTAACACTTCGAATGGTGAAAAGCTTTTCACCCAATTCTAACGTAGCATACTGGATCATTCGGCAGTTCCTTCTTTTGAATTCGCTGCAGGCTACATGCGTGGGTAGCTAATCAAAGCATGTATACTAAATAAAAATACAGCAGTGTAAAACATAATAACCTACACTCCTAACATGCTTCTACAAAGGAATCTCATCGAAAACTCCTATAACACAACATAGCAATAAACACAAGTAGAAAGAAAAAACTAGCCAATTTTATTACTACTACTAAATGCTTTCAACTATAACTACTTCTAAGAAAAACAATAAAAGTTGGAATTGGTGCGGTTGTAAAGTGTACAGCCCCCTTGTCATCGCCTCCCACGAACACCACCAGATGCTTTTCCTTGAGATTGACATTTGGCTAACCGACCAGCTCACCGAACCTTAGCTTCCCTCTTGCTATTTATAGAGATGAATTACTTGGTCAGCAAGTTGAGGTGAGCAGTAAAATCTTCATTAATGATCTCTTAATTTTCGTCGGGATTTTTGATTGGCGATCCGGTTGCTAATATATTTGTATAGTAATTAATTTAGAGTTAAACTTATTGCTAAGTATGCCTCAGAATTGCTTACGCGCAAGTATACGCGGTCGGACTGCAGTAAGTAATAAGTATATAATTTTATTGATCCCACAGAGATTGATGTCTAGAATTAATATTGATCAAGCGAGAGTTGCGTAGAAAAGTAAAAGCATGGGTTGAAGATGGTTGCTTGTTTTTTATGCTAATAATAAAGTGATGCAATGCAAACAGTAATTAATACGAATGCAATGAGTAATGATAAAGTAGACAGTTGTAGAAAATGTTAAGAGCGTGAAACTAGTTATTGAGTCTCTCTCTTCCCTCTACCAAAAAGTACTTATGCAATTAATGATTTATGGCAGAGCCAGCTTCCACTGTGAACTGCATACTCAACTTAGGGCAACAGGAGCAATAGTGAGGTTATTCCTAACTCCCTAAATGATGCAAAAACTTATCTTCAACCTATTGTAGCATACTGGGTCATCATGAGGTTCCTTTTTCCGAACTCACCGCAAGTTATATACGTGGGTAGCTAATTGATGCATATGTGTAAAATAGTAAATGCAATAGTGTAAAACTCTCTAACCTACACTCCTAACATGCTTCTACTAGGGACTATTCATTCAAAACTCCTATAACGCAGCATAGCAATAAACACAAGTAAGAAGTTTAAACTAGACGATTTTATTACGACTACTAAATGTTCAGAACTACAACTACTCTTAGAAAAACAATAAAATGGAATTTGCTCGGTTGTGAAGTGTGTAGTCTCCTTGTCATCGGCTCCCTCGAACACCACCAATTGCTTCTCGCATCGATTGGCTTCTGGCCATCTGACCAGCTCACTTAACCTCGATTTCCTTCTTGAAATTTATAGATTTGATTTACTTGGTCGGCAAGCCTAGTGAGCTGGAAAATCCACATTAATGCAGGATCTCTTAATTTTAGCTGGAATTTATTTGATTGACACCAACTAAATTGCTTGATTGATTCTTTGTTATTTTCTTGTTGGTGTGATTCTTCGAATGCGACTGCCTTTTGAATGCGTGAGTCTTGTGTGTGTGTTGCCGTTCCCATTGTTTCGTCCTTCCAGCATAAGTGTTCTGCATTCGCTGCATTAAATAACCTTTATTTTACCGATAGTTGAATAATATTCATACATAATCTATGAACTGCGCTTGTGATGCTACTTTATGAATGCATGCTGATTTCCATGTTTTATATTAGCAATTTTGTATTAACGCTCATTTATTTTCCCTAATCCTAAGAATAATGCAAACTAATGCAGTCTAAAATATGCTATATTTAAGAGCTATCAATTTCTTTGATTGACGCTTTCTTAATTGCTTGATTGATTCTCTGTTTGTTTCCTTGTTAGCGTGATTCTTCAAACGCGACTTCCTTGAAAATGTGCGATTCTACTGAGTAGGCCGCCATTCGCATTGATTCGCCTTTCCCATGTAAATGTTTTGCGTATTCCTGCATTGCATAATATTTCAGCGCATTTTATTTAATATTTGTACTTAAATTGCGAAGCTGCACTTGTAATGCTAAATTATGAATGAATGCAACTTCCATTGGTTTTTACTCGCAATTTACTATTTTTGCCTGCTTATTTCCTCTAATCCTCATAATAATGCAAACTATAATAGCCTAAAATTTGCTCTATTTGAGAGCTATCAGTAGCTAATTGACGGATACTTAAAAATAAAATGTAGCAGTGTGAAATCCAGTTACCCGCAATCCTAACATGCATTCTACATATGAATTCTTACTAAAGCTTCTAACCTAATGTAACATAGAAAGAAGCAACAAGTGATAATGAAAAGTTTGAATTGTCATTACTAAAAGTTGGCTACAGATCTATGAACTACTCCTAATTAATAAAGAAATAACAAAAAGAAGGAATTGGTGCGGCTATGAAGATGTGCAGACTCCTTGTCATCAGATCTTACGAACACCACCAGTTGTGACCTACGTTTCAGATGCTAATATAAATGTACAGTAATTAACTCAAAGAATAACCTATTGCTAAGTGTGACTATGAATCGCTTACGCTCAAGTATGCGCAATCAGAATGTAGCAAGTGATAAGTATTTATATTTTATCGTTCTTCAAAAGGATTGATGTCTAGATCTAATACTATTAATGTGAGAGTTATGCGAATAGAGTAAAGAATGGGTTTGAAGTTGTTTGTGTGTTTTAATTATGGATGCTAACAGTGATTAAACATGAATGCTAACAATAAGTAAACGTGAATGCAATGAGTAGTGATAAGAAGACAACTATAGAAGATAGGGACTAGTTATCAAGTTTCATGCTTCCCTATTCTAATAAGTACTTCTGTACTTAATGATTTATGACAGACTCAGCTTCCGCTGCGATCCCCATACTGACTTAGAGTGACGTAAGCGTTAGTAAGGTTATTCTTAACACTTCGAATGGTGAAAAGCTTGTCACCTAACCTAACGTAGCATACTTGATCATCCTGCAGTTCCTTCTTCCAAACTCGCTGCAGGCTACATGCGTGGGTAGCTAATCGATGCAAGTATATTAAATAAAAATGCAGTAGTGTAAAACATAATAACCTACACTCTTAACATGCTTCTACAAATAAATCCTTACCGAAAACTCATATAACGGAGCATAGCAATAAACACAAGTAGAAAGACAAAATCAGCCAATTATATTACAATTACTAAATGTCACAGCTATAAACTACTCCTAAGAAAGACAATAAAAGTTAGAATTAGTACGGTTGTAAAATGTGTTGTCCCCTTGTCATCGCCTCCCACGAACAACACCGGAATCTTTTAAGATTGGCTTTTGGCCAATCGACCAATTCACCGAACCTTGGCTTCCCTCTTGCTATTTATAGAGATGAATTACTTGGTTAGCAAGTTGAGGTGAGCTGGAAAATTTTAATTAATGCAAAATCTCTCTATTTTTGCCAGGATTTCTTTGATTGACGCTATGTTAATTACTTGATTGATTCTCTGTTTGTTTCCTTATTGGCGTGATTCTTCGAACTCGACTTCCTTGTAAATGCGCACTTCTGCTGAGTGAATCGTCGTTTGCATTGATTCGTCTTTCCCGGTAAACGTTCTGCATATTCCTGCATTGCATATTGTTTTAGCACAATTTATTCAATATTTGTACTTAAACTGCGCTTATGATGCTCAATTAGGAATGCATGCAACTTCCATTGGTTTTTTACTCGCATTTTACTATGATCGCCCGTTTATTTCCTTTATTCTTCAGAATTATGCAAACTATAATAGCCTAAAATGTGCTCTATTTTAGAGCTATCAAACCCCCAAACTTAAATCATTGCTTGTTCCAAGTAATGCATAGTCTATTAGTTAGCCATTCTAGTTCAATTAAATCAGCATTTCCTCCTTTCGATCTTAACCAAGAATTTCTTATCACATTTCATAATCTTAGCATAAAACTTCTTTCTCTTTTCGGTTTTCAAACTTCCCCAAAGATTCAGATTTTACCTTAAAATCCTCCCTACCATGACTGACAGATTGTTCCTCTGCACAATTATTTCTCATTACTCAATCTATTGTACACAATCACTTCTACAACTAAGTTTTTCCAACATATTCTGTCAAGACTTTTATTTAGGCCCTTATATCCTTTAAGAATTTCTACTATGCTTTTCACATTCCTCTTAGGTTGCACTCATATCTACAATTCCATAGTTCTCAGGATGCCTTGTTTGAGCTAAAACATTTTACCTTAGCAAAGAAATTTCAAGCTTGCGCAATTTGTAGACAGAGGAATACTTAAGGAGTCCTAAGACTTATTCGCTCTTCTTGTCTTTTATTTTGCCTACAATATGTTGATCTTTATTTTATAATTTTTTTTTCTCTCTGCAAAATCACTCCTCAGGCATCCCTCACCCCCAAATTTAAAGGCTTCATTGTCCTCAATGAAGGTGAGGCTTAGTTCCCCTAAACTTAGCAATTTTTGTGACTGTGATACTCTATCTCAAGCTCTAAGAATTCTTGTGAATTTTCGTTCTTTCTGTCATTCATGATAGGGACTATTCTAATGTTAGGTTTGGATCTAAGGGAATTTAAAAACTCTTCTAATTGAAAGGGAGTTCCCTACTAAAACTTAGATTTGCGATAATAATGCTAACTTAATCTTTCAAAGGGAAATTGCTGCTTCTTATAAAAATAATAAGGAAATAGAACAAATTGCATCCTAATAAATGAAATGCATAATCCTATAAAATTAAAATTGCTACTACGAATGAAATGCATGTTGAAGGAAAATGCTTAAAGTAAATAAGAGAGCGAGACTTCCATCTAAGTGTTTGCATTGCCGCCTATTTTTCCTTACTCCGAATTAAGTATTTGTTTTGGAAATTCAGGCCATTTGAAGTACTCTTTTAGTGTTGCAGCTGCCTTCAATATTATTTCATCTCTCTTATTCGTATATTCCGAAAATTCTTGCGAGTGGGAGACTAGTGCTTCAAATTGTTTGACCAAACTATCCTGGTTTAAGAATTTCTCATATTGCCTTCCTTTTTCCTGCCACTTCGCATTCTCCATTTCCATCATATGCTCAGTGTGTACTTTCAAAATCTTGTTAGTCACTTGTGGCTAAACACCTTGCTCCAAACATAATCTAGTGATAGTATGTGGGAAAAATATCTTTCTGCGATTGGCTGAAGCCCAGAGCTGAATTTGCTCTTCCATTATCTTGCCTAGATTTGTGCATGTTCTGATCTTGATTGCGTAAAGCAGTAGTACCTGCTCCCTGCTGACTATCTTTGCATTAGTTGATGGAATAACTGTATTTTTAATGAATGTAATCCAGTCCTACAATTCTAATTTAACGCAATACATTGGAAGCGACCATTGATTCTTCCACTTAGCGCCCAACAACCCAATAGTTTTCGCGCAATTCTGCAACTGCTTCTTAGTTGACTTTTTAGTAGCCTTTTACAATCTGTCCCAATGTCGTTACAAAGTTGGAAAGCATCGTTCAAGGCTGCGGATCTGCGATCTATGATTTGACCTTCTACACGCAAGAAACATTAATTTTCTTTGTTCAGATTTGCGTAGAACTGGCGAACCCAGTCTTGCCATACGTCTATGGTAAGTAGTGCTAGGCTACTCCAGCCTAACTTGCATATCTCAACAAGTGCTGCATGCGGAATACTTTTCACGGGCCATCCTCGATCCTTCCAGAATCTTTTTCGTGCTAGCGTAGTGTAGAGTTTTATTTTGAAATAACTAAATATTCATCTCCTCTGCTTTCTTCCTCCTTCCCTTTATTAGATGTCTTACTGCTTGAGGCCATTAGTTCTAGGAGAAGAAATTGAAAACACAGCTTTTGGTTTCTTAAGGTGCAAAATAGGATGTGGCGGTCGATCCTTCCTTGCACACGGTTTATATAATTTTTCAAAAGATTTCAGAAATTCATGTGTAAGGAATGAGATAATCACAAAAGGAAATTTTAAATTTTTCTACAAAGATTTTTTTAAAAGTCGTACCAATTCTTTCCAAAACTACGCAATAAAAAATTTAAGGAAATAACTGAAAAGGAAAATCGCATAAATGGAAAAACTTGTTATTCTAAAATTGCTGTAAAATTTTACACAAAGTCAGATATACCATATTTTTGCATTCTAGAAATACTGCTGAGCACGACCTAGGAAGAACTCTTGTGCTAATTTCGTCCGGTGCGAATTATCCTTGCTTGGGCCATTTATATATCTTCGTAGGTAGCCATCTTTGATAGCCTTCTCCTGCCTTTCTCCGTCGTGCGCCTTAATGCGTGTACTTTCTACCACTCCTAGTGTTGATAGAGTGGGGAGCATCGAATCAAAGCTCAATTGAACTGCCCATGTGTCGCTTCCTCGACTGATCAATCCTTGCCATGTATATGGTTCTAATAGCGTGAAAACTATGGGTACTATTGCGAGTAGCCCATGGTTCAGTGCGCTAACATTATTTTCTTATGGACTAGTTGACTCTGCATCTCCCCTGTTTGTTAGATGCAGGATCCTGATGATTGGCTCAATAGGTTCATTACTCACTATGCTAAATATTTGGCTTTCATCACTTGGAACTTGCTCAGTATCAACCCCTTCTTTTCTTTCTTCTACAACGCATTCTATGATATCAGCATCTAAAGTGACTAGGGTGGCGAACCTTGTCCAAGCTTCCTCCTGCTGCTGAAAACGTCTTATTTATTCTCTGTCTATTTCTGCTGCACGCTGCAATGCCCCGACCTCTTTTCCTTGTTCAATCATGGCTAGCCAAAAATCTTCCCAAGAGAGTTCAGGCTCACTAAAAAAATCTACTGTTGATGCCCCATTAATTATGTCGGCCCTTACATTGCTGGCAATGCTTTCTTCTATGATTGTATTAAGAGATTGTTTGTGCTCTTGATTGGGTTGTTGAGGTTCTGGTATTATACCACTGTCCCTCATCCATTACTTCCATCTTAGCTGCTCTTCCTCTTCTATGATAATGTCTTCCAAAAATTGCCCATGACTGTACATCGGACCGTTAGGTTCATGACTCATAGCCATGCCTCATGTTGCTGCGATCTCCAGGTAGATCGAATTGATGCTGAAAAATGCTACTATGATCTCCCTCAAACTGCGACTGTTGTTCCCAGGTAGGATATGCTGAATATAAATTTGTTGTGTTGGTCTCTTCTGCATAGCCCTATTGCTGATAAAAACGTGTTTGCTGCGAATTAGTGTTGTTGTTCCATTGCTGATTTGCAAAGTGATGGAATGCCATCTTTGACGCTATTGCTTGTGGTATGTGATTGGGCTTCTTTTCCCTGTTGGTTGTATTTCCTTGAATCTCGGTTCCCCTAAAATACAAGTATTCAACCTTTAAATCGATAAAAACAAATCTCACCTTAGTAATACTAATTCTAATTAATCAATCCCAGGAACAACGCATAAAACTTGACCTACATTTCTCGTGCTAATATAAATGTACAGTAATTAACTCAAAGCATAACCTATTGCTAAGTGTGACTCAGAATCGCTTACGCACAAGTATAAGCGGTCAAAATGTAGCAAGTGTATTTATATTTTATCATTCTCAACAGGGATTGATGTCTAGAACTAATACTATTAATGTGAGAGTTATGCGAATAAAGTAAAGAATGGGTTTGAAGTTGTTTGTGTGTTTTAATTATGAATGCTAATAGTGATTAAACATGAATGCTAACAATAAGTAAACATAAATGCAATGAATAGTGATAAGAAGACAACTATAGAAGATATTAAGGGTGAAGGACTAGTTATCAAGTTTCATGCTTCCCTATTCTAATAAGTACTTCCGCACTTAATGATTTATGGAAGACCCAATGATAATTCTCAAATAGAGCACATTTTAGGCTATTCTATTCTGCATTATTCTACGGTTCAAAGGAAATTATTGTGCTATAATATGTAAATTACGAGTAAAAACTACTAGAAGTCGCATACATTCCTGAATTAGCATCAGAAGCACAATTTCGTAGTTTTAGCATAAATATTGTATAAACTGTGTTAATTTAATGCGCAATGTAGGCAATGTGAAGCTTAAGCACGGGAAGGACAAATCAGCGCAAACGCTGACAAGCAGCTCAAGAAAGCGCAAAACCATAATGCAAACACGTTCGAATGGTCATGCCAACAAGGAAACAAATGAAGAATCAATCAAGCAATTAAGTTGGAGTCAATCAAATAAATTTCGACAGAAATCAAGAGATCCTTCATTAATGAAGATTTTATAGCTCACCTAAGCTTGTTGACCAAGTAATTCATCTCTATAAATAGCAAAAGGGAAGCCGAGGTTCGGTGAGCTGGTCGAAGTAGCCGGTGGTGTTCGTGGAAGCCGAAGATAAGGGGACTACACACTTCACACTATTTTTCTTAGGAGTAGTCTATAGCTGTGAATATTTAGTAGTAGTAATAAAATTAGCTGATTTTAACTTTCTACTTGTGTTTATTGCT